>JAODJW010000117.1:769307-820755 GCA_026777045.1 Hyperopisus bebe
CATTCTGATCCTGACGCAATGCATTACGGTTAGATGCATTGCAACCTCTCACCCGGCTGCACAAACTGGAACCGCCTTCGTGACGACACACCTTTGCCCTTATTGGCTGAAGTTCTGGCATGACGTTCATATCCCAGGCAGTTCCGATGCGTAATCTGCTATTTCTCCCGAATATCACGTAAAACTGTGAGAACTGGTTTTCAGTTAATTGACCTGGTAAAATAAAATGTAAATAAATGACATAAACGCTCTAATAGTACACATAAGTTAGTGGTTTATTTATTGTTGGTTACTGTAATGTTGTGCTGCTTTATTTGGTTAATCGTCCAGTCTGTGAAGAAGGCATTGAAGACAGAATTGCACTGGCACATACAATTTATATTAGGTCAGCGTTCACGGTTTGACTCCTGATATTCAGATCGAGTTCTAGGTCAAACTGGTTTGTTCGATTTTCAAGAAAATCGAGTTCTAGTGAGTTTGAGAACCGAGGTACCACTGTACATTAATTATCCACATGTTCCCAATGTTCTGTCGTTAAGCACCCCCCCATCCCGCTATGGCTATGATCATGACTTGCTGAACGTGCATTTTCATAAATTTTGCCCATTTTCTGGTCTGACCTTTGACCTGATCCTCGCAGAAGCACGCACCCTATATTCATCACCGATTACATCACTCTCCGAAAGCAATAAAAAGCTCCGGACCTTCTGTCTTAAGGGCAAGCGTCCCTCCTCCCTGCAGGCCGTGAACAAGACACAAACTGAAGAGCCTATCGGAATAATCTGGGCTTCGGTGGAACGCGACGGGCGAACCTCCGCTTCCCAAATGCAGGAGAGGGGGATAATTACGCTCATTAGAGATTATATCAGCATGCTCTTAATTCCACAGGGTGTTTACAGAAGACAATATGGGTCACCGGACAGGACAGCAGCCAGGCTCCATGTGTGCTCCCCCCAAGTGGGGGGAAATATGTAATGTACATGTAGATGAAAAAAATACAGCCTTTAACCAAAAGAGTAACATGCAGACAAAGAACAGATTAGCACTTTGTAAATGCACACTGTAAACAGCACTTATAAAATAAGGTAAATCTAAAAAGGTAATCTCAGAAAAAGAAAAACAAAAATTGCAAACTCAAAATGAGATTTTTGTAAAATAAGAAAAGGCAGAACTACCAAATATTGCTGCTTTAAGTCTTCCTTGTCCTCCAGCTAACTGACATTGTGCTGAGGGAGTAACTAGGTGCAGTTGTCTAACCTCCTTACGCTCCGTATTGTCTGAGAACCTGCAACTGCAGCACCCTTTGTACTTTTCATTTATGTCTTGTTTTTGAATAAAAGTGTGTCTAAACACAGGTTAGACTACATCTTCCACCGATTCGTCGCCCGCTGCCAACAAGTTTCATGCCATGCAATTTTAACGAATGCTAATAAGATGAGCAGCTGAGACAGGCAACGCTGAGTGTTCTTGCCCGTGCTTGCTTGCGCACACGCACACACACACACACACACATAAATGTTACCTGTTCTCTTACATTTTCAGAGCGGTGTGCCAAATCAGAAGAACAAACACAGATCTTGTCTATGGCTGTACAGGAAACCCCCTCCCTAATCTGGCTGAAGTGATATAGCACAAACACTTTGAAAAGCATTTGTTAGAGCGGATGACGGGAGAAATCTCAGAAGTGATCAAAGAGTGAACTGAAACAATTTTCACAGAAGCCTTTGGGCTCATCCACCTCTGGTTTACCTCATCACAGACATGGAGACTTCTGCCCAAGTGTTAAGATTAGGGACACTGAAAAAACAAGGTGAGTGTTATCTGTCATCCAACAACAAACACTGTAGCTCTAGAAAGTAGCAAAACCTGTTACACAGACTAAAAGCATCAGAAACGAAGTTATTAATTTTGCTGGCAAAGCAGCTACAGTAATAAAACAAAATCTGAAAGGATCTGCCTACTAGTGGGCTCTGAGGGTGTGGTTTGGGCACAATGCCAAAACCGTTAAATAATGTACACACATTTAAAAGGGGGGGCCGCATTGAGACATGTGAGAACTAGCCACAAGGCTGGGTCAGCGATTCAGGCCAGTGAGCGTTTACTAATCAGCCAACACTGATTAGGGAGGGAGCCTCCAGCCTTAACACACGGCGCCAGGCACCCGGAACACAAAGCAGGCGTGTAGGGCAGTGAGAATCCAGAGGCGAAGCCCAGTTCTTGTTTAACTGAACAAGAGTCATTTAGAAGAAAAGGGAAACAAATGCACTGGAAATACGCAACCAAATATGTTGCTTTACTCAGATTCCAAGCTAATTTTCAAAATTACAACCCACCGTATAGAACAGAAAACATAGATCTGTAAATATGCACTTTATTACTTATACAGTGGTACCTCAGAATTTAATCCATTCAGGACTCAGGTTCGAATCCTAAAAACTTCGAGTTCTGATTGAATTTTCCTCATAATAAATGGTGGAAAACCAATTAATTGGTTCCCAGCCCCAAAAAATTACACCTAAATATGTTTTTTTTAGCATTTAAACACAAAATGAACAGGATAAAACAAGAAAAGCATTTTTTTCTTAATGGCTTAAAGGAGATTATCTAAGCACATTTATCAAAACAGTAATTTAGTAAGAAAATAAATTTATCCAAACAATGTGTAAAGTTAAAAAAAAAAAACACAATGTGTCCTGCCCCGACCATCCGCTCCTTCCGTGTGCCACGCCCCCTCGTTAACCTCATGTGGAATCCCTGTGTGATCGGCTGTTTCTGGTAGTTGTCAGTAGCCCTCGGTATTTAGTCCGCGTTTCAGTTTGTTTCCCCAGTCCAGTCATTAACGTTGTGATGTTTCGCTGTCTGTTTTGTGCCTTTCCTGATTAAACTCCATATTCTCCTGTCACCTGGAGTCCCGTGTTTTTAGTGTGATCAAAGCAGTTCATAACACTATCATTGTCTAAATGTATTTTTACTGTCTAAATATATGTATTCAGCTAGTGTAAACATGCACAATGCTATCACAGCAAATGCGAGGCTGAGACTGAAGCGTTACCCTTTGTTTCCGCTGAGAGACGTGCTGCGCAACTCATTTCCCCGTGAGTACAAGTTATCTTAGGTCGGCGTTCATGGTTCGACTTCTGAGATTCAGATCGACTTCTAGGTCATTTTTTTCTAACTGGTTGGTTCGACTTAAAAAATTCGAGTTTTAATGAGTTCAAGAACTGAGGTACCACTGTACTTGCTCTATGGTTGTGCATTCGATAAACTTTGATTTGATTTGAATTAGAACGCACTGATACAGCATAGATTTAAAAGTAATTTGCTTGTCACCCAAGCACAGTGAGGGAGTTTTTTAATGGAAATTCTGTTATTAAATTAAAACAGTAGATGTGCCCTCCTGGGGTATCTCCAAGTCTGACATCCATCACAGTAGCATTGTACAGTAGGTAAAGGTTGCAGGATTCACTCACCCTCTGGCCTGGCGGGGTCTCGATTCAGGACGGCGTATCGTGGAAGCTGGATGCCCTCGGCCTTCAGGATGCGATACACCTCTCTCCTGCATGGATACAGCATCACAAGGGCTCACAATTTTAGTCCCAGCACTGCGTGTGTTTCCACGATGACACAGAGATTCAGGCTCATGTCCAGGCTCCTACAGGTCACTCACCTGTCCTGGATGCAGTACTGAAGATCCAGATCATTGATGACAAATGGGTTTCTGAGATTTTCATAGGCCACAGCTTTGTCTAATGGAAACCCTGGACAGTGAGAAAGAAAAGAAATAAACAGAAATAAATCCATCCAGCCAGCCAGCCAGCCAGCCATCCTTCCGCTTATCTAGTACAGGGACACGGGGGAAGAGAACAACACTGTAGATGCACTGACATCCAGAGATATTTTGCACTTTGTATATTTATAGTAATTTCACACATCAATGTTTGTTTTCATGTATATACATACCTGCCATTTGCACGCCGCCTACTATGCACACTTTCTGTACTGCCTTTCACACATACTGTCTTCTGAACATTACCTTTTACTTATCTTCTACACACCCTTTTTATAGCCTTAATTTACCTTATCTATCTAAACAGTGTCTAGGCAGATTTACATATCAATCCTGATTCGAGTCCAATACAGAAGCACAGACACGCTATCGGAACCACAGCGGTGCCAGTCTGTTCTCGTGCCCGTACCTGGAGGAAACCCATGAAGGGACAGAACATGCATGCTCCACTCGCACACAGGGCTGGGATGCAAACCCACAACCCTGGGCATAGGCTGCAGCAGGGCTACCATTAATAAACTCCAAATTAATGCCAGAATGATTGCCCACCGGCTGACTGACGCTATTTAGAGATCAATCTCACCGCATGCCACCTGCTTGTATGAGGTCACCCGTGACATTAATATTCAGTGCGACATCAAGATGCATGACAACGCTTGAAGATTACCAGATAACACTGCCGACACACGCTTTGTTCTGATCTATTGCTGCTTAGCAGTGCCAGGTTCGGCGGGCCTGTTTACCTCTGCAGCCGTGGTATAAAATGGTATAAAAATGGTTGGCTGGCTTTTTAGATTATGAGAATATGGCCAGAAAGGCCTTTAAAACACAGCATGGTCTATGCAGAACATTAAATGCTTTCTTGAGCCTCATGTGAACAGAGAACATAATTTATAACAATATTGTGTAATATGCTAATAATTATTACACATGTTCATTATCCATCACTCTATCCATCCCAGCATCTATTATGATCATTTATCCAGTATAGGATTATGTTAATCCCAGAGCCTACCCCATAAAACCTTGAACACGAGGCTGGGAATATGGGATATAAAAATATTTAATTTCAGGCAGTGTGTGTGTCTGTGCTCATGGCCAGAAGGTAGCCAGCGAAAATCCTGTGGGGCAACATGCAGAGGGTGAGGAGGAGGAGCCTATCTGCCTGCCCCTTTCGCCTAAACTATTTAAGGTGCTTCTCCTTAAAGGTACGGAGTGCCCCTTTAATGTCCCTGTCAAAGGCTTTAAACGCCTTCCCCTCAAATACTCCCGGCACGGTACTAGTGTGACTAGCAGGGCCTTAACCCCCATTTCCTCCAGGGACACTAGCTGGCCCTTAACCCCCATTTCCTCCAGGGACACTGGCTGGCCCTTAACCCCCATTTCCTCCAGGGACACTGACTCTGACACTCACTCATCTCTTTGGACAAAAGTGTCTGCTGCATGTAAATAAGCTCAGAGGTACAGACTCAAGTGCAGACTTGCCTTTAGAGTGGAAGGAGATGAGGCAGTCGCAGAGCGGCCAATTCTCCACCGGCTCGTTCAGGATGACATCCTCCTCGAAGATCACCACAGTGATGTATTTGAAGAGGCACAGTCTCTCCAGGATCTCCTTCATGGGCTTTGACTTGGATTTCTTGGACATGGCGCAAATGCCCACCACGATCTGCCTCTCCGGGGGCTGTGCAGCACAAGGGGGCAAAGGGGCATGGATTATGACCTCACCTTACGGTGCTTGGAGGTATTTCAGGCAGCTGCTGGTTAATTATCCAAAGCCAACAACAGCTGTTGACCAGTATTATTTACTGGTCCTGTTAAGGTGATTTATACATGAATAAAAATAAAGAAAAAAAGGGAAACTGATTTTGGTTCATTGTATCATTTCCATCCAAAGAAAAAGATTATTTCAGGAGCTTTTCCTCAAACACCACTTTGTAAAATAAAATAGTGATATAGAATAATCCATACAAACGGCCACTATGAGTTCTAATGTGACCCAGTACAACCATAAAGTTAAATTGATGACTTTGCAAAACATCTTTTCATTGGTCAATCATATGGCAAACGTTATCAGCAAACAGAGGAGAAATGAGTAAACAGGATTTTTCTAGAATCTCCAAAACCACAAACACCACCATTGATGCTGCCACTACTGTTACCACAATACCCAAGAATACTTCGAATGGGGGTAAAATTTTTTATTCATGGGGACAAATAAAAATATTAATAATAAAACAAACAGACAAGCATTTCTCTGTCTGTGCGAACGCAGAAATGCTGTGGTTTCCTGGTCGTCCATTATCCTCGCTCCAGCCAAAATGGGATCCCTGCTTACGGTCAGATCCATAATTGTTTTTATAATAAAAATTAGAGGCCCAGCGATCACGTAAATATACAATTTTATTAAAAGCAGCGCAGACAAAATGCGAGGTTAGACTTTGAGAAGGCACTGGAGACACTGATGTGATCTCTAGGGCTTCGTAGGTTTATGTCAATCCATTACGCCGATCGCACAACAAATTCACTTGAGTGCGTTTTGATTAAAGGACACATTGATTCATTTTGGTATTTAACTGGTTTCCTTTCATTTTTTAGTGTTTGTGATGACAATTAAAAAAAACTTCTTAAAATGTTATCGATCAGAAAAACAATAGTCTTTTGGTTTTTACATGTTGTTTGACCTATGTAATGAACTTTGATGACGACATTGTGATGATGATGAGACAGTTTTTGATCTCTCTCCTGATTATTATCCAAGTGGCTCATTTTGACTAAATGACCAGAGCAGCAGGCAGTCAGCAGCCCAGGCACATTGAAGCCTATCTGAATTTACTGTAATCAGACTCATTTAAGCAGTAAAGACACTTCCTGCATGAAACTGTGATGGTATTTAACACTAATGATACCTGGCAGCCCAAGCTGGACTACCTGAACTGAAAAGCTATGATTGGATGGATTCATAAGAGAGCAGCCAACTCAAAACCAGTAACCCTGGTAATTCTGGTAACCATGGTAACCTCAAAAATGCCAGTCATGCTAGTGACCCTGCAGGGCTGCTTACCGAGTCGTACTCCTCATCCTCGTCCTCCTCCTCCTCCACGTTCTCGTACAAGCAGTCGTATCCCACAAGCCTCCCCGGGTCCAGTAGTTCGTCGCCCTCGCCGTCGTCGCACCCGACGAAGAAGCGAGGGTGGTCTGCGTCCGTCTCGCCCACAGACATGTCTGCCGCAAGTCGGGCAGGCCAGCCAGGCCCCCACACTGGACAGAGAGCGGCCTTGCCTCCCTGCCCCCCCTCCCCTGCCGACGGCTTAGAATACAATCAAGTCAGATGAATGGAGACCAGATTAAAGAAAGGCCCCGAGGAAGCGGCCTCAGCCCCAGCACATGCTTCCTGAGGCGGAGCGCTCACACCTGGCGGGTCCAGAGCCGAGACAGGCCCCCCGACCTCTGCCCCTGGGCGTCCGCCATGACAGTCTCTCCTGCGAAAAAAGAGGGACACACTTCAGTGATCTCGTACGCTCCTATTAGGACACTCGGGACGGAGAGGCAGACACACACCGGAGCAGCGGATTTAGACAATGAAATACCAGGTAGTATATTTCCACTCATGACTCGGCAATGATTCCCAAGATTAAAAGAATGATCACCATTTTCCAGGTATTTACAATGTATTTATTTAGCGGTCAGTTTTATCCAGTGACATACATTTTTGAGAGAAAGCAGGATCAGACAGTCCCTGGAGCTATTCAGAGTTAAGGGCCTCAATCAAGGGTCCAACACTCTAATCACTCTGCAGACCTTGGGATTAGAACCAACGACCTTCCAGTCTCAGACACAGCCCCCAGCAGAAAGGGCATGGATCCCTATGCTATACTGCTAGGGGATACCATCACATGAGCTACCGTGAAGTGTAATGGATAGGCTGGGTGCTTACAGTGAAAGCCTGTCTGTTTATACCAGTGTCTGCAATGCCACCACCCTCCAGCAGTGATACTGGCACCTGGTCCGATTTGGGCCAATATTGACACATGGGTCTAAAGTCCAAAACCTTCCTCATCACAAAACAGAGCAAAGATAAACCTCGCCGGACATTTCGAAATTCCAATGCCAACAAAAAATGAGCGAACCAGGCAGAGCGAGCAGGTTTACAGACACTCACAATTTATAGAAAAATGGCTTTTCATCAGGCAGGATGAAATGCCGCAAACCATTCTGAGAAAAACAAAGCTTTATAGTGATGAATGAAAAGCCTACGTGAGAATCCTCAGCTCAGGGGGCAGGAATGTAAAGCGAAAGGGAGAAGGCGCCCGAGCGGCCTGCTGTGGGAGACACGCCGCTTGTGCTCTCAAACACCCACAATGTGCCACAGATCCTCCGCGTGGAATCATACCGATTTCCTGGGGAGGCGAGACTTCAGCCAGGACAGATAAATATGTTCCACAGGACTGAGACAGGGATAGGATGGGTAATTTCATCCTCATGCCCTAAAAAATAGCTTTTTTGGCCATATCTGCTCCGCCCAGCAGTGCAGAGCGCTCTCATTATGAGACACACCTCTTTCAGTAAGGATGGTGCACAAGTGGAAAACGTCAGGAGGCATTACTTGGCTGGGGAGATGAACTTCGGCCAGCCGAAGCTGTTATTTCTCTCCCTAGCAGCTTGAGTTGATGCTTGGGCACCATGATTTTCAAATACGGATGAGTGTCTAAGGTTATCAGCAGCGCTGCACCGTCTGATTTCCACTCTCGTCTTGAAAACGCTTCATAGACAAGTCAAATTAACACACACAGCTGCTTGAGGCCGCTACTCTCTTTTCAAGCCATGAATCCTCAAATCCCAGGAGGAGTAGTTTATTCCACCATTGGGCTCTTGAGTAAGTCCCTTAAACCTCAGTTGCTCCCAAGATAGACCCTCCTGACTCAAAAAAAAATGTACATCCCTTTGGATAAAAGCATATGGTACATAAATTAAAATGTAAAGATGTAAATCCTGCCCCTAACACCTGCAGAGCAGAGCATTTTGCGTCACCCCACATCACTCAAACATCTACTCATCAGCATCTACCGTGCTGAAACAAGATTCTCAGCCCAGAAACTGACAGCCAACATGTAACAAAAGGAATGAATTTTGGCAAAGACAAATGTGACTAGCATTGCCTTCATTTCTTTCAGAACAGATAATACGCAGGCATTTCCTTGTCAGCTGCCTTTACTATTGGTATTACAAAACACACACTCAGTAACACAGCCACCCCACTGGCTACCAGCCTTTGTTTAGCTACTAGCGCTCTGCTATTTGTGGCACCTGTTCTCACAGCACTATCCACTCAGCCAAGATCTATTCGGGTCGGATTTGCATGCCGGATCGCACGTCCTGTGGTGTAACCGATAGTCCCGGCAGCAGAGACGGCGACTGCAATGTCACGGACAGGAAATACCGTGAGTTAAGTGGGTCATCCCCCAGGCAATCAGACTTATCAGCATGACAATAAAAATGACACTCGTGACGATTAGCCTCTTTAGCACATTTCTCCGCTACTCCTGCCCCGTGACTATTTTTCCGATGAAATTATGGTACGCTATATTTTCATCTTAAATTAATCTGCTTGAACCAGACCCTTCTATTTTAAGGTTCTGCACACCAGTAAGGATAAATTTATTTACTCCTGGCACTAAATTAAGAATGGTGAAATACTAACAAAAAATGCACCCTGTTTCCATCACATATTATTCCATATTTTAAATTTATATTAAAAATATATATATAAAAAAAAAATAAAACGAGAATTTTAAGGCCTATAACTTGGGTTTTGTAGACCATTTCTCAATGAAGCTTATTATGCATTCATTAATGCTAATACAGTCTTTCTTGTGATTACTTTGCTTCCACAGAAAACCCAGTCACATGGTTCTATTCCATTACAAAAATTCCCTACCAGTTCAGCATGGATTCACCGCAACCCTCTACTGGACAAGTGGCCATCAAAAACAGATGGATGGATGGATAGATGGACGGATGGCACGTGACAACACACACATCACAAAGAGTTTCAGGATTAAAAAACCTGCACTAAAGGCAATTTTTAGCTGCAAAATGTATGCAGGCTGGAGTTCCTTAGATGTATTTTTGAGCTAAAGGACACATCCGCCATCTTCACAGGGAGCTACATAACACAGCAAAGAGACAAGGTCACCTGCCTCTGACTGGACATTGAGGCCACAGAGGAAATGCTGCACTGTTTGGCTCTGCACTGTGGGGTAATATGTATGCAGACTCATCACAGGATTAGGTTAATCCACCCTCACTTTCAGGAGGTTCTGTGAGCGCTGTGAGCAGAAATCGAGTCTCACACATGGGCCCATCTCCAGCAAATATACAAAATAAGAATCTCATCAGGTGCTCTTTTTAAAGCAAGACCACAGGACCATCTAACTCCTTTGGGCAAACCAAAGGGACAAGCTGCTAAACCCCCCATCCCCCCCTGACATTCACATAATGGAAGATCCCAACAATAACCTAGCTACAAACAAACGTGCTCACATCTGCAAACAAGCTCATAAGATCACAGAGGGTGTTCAAGCACGGGCAGAGGTTACAGTAACTCAGCTCAGTCTGATTTAAAACAACATGAGGCTCTAATACAACATTGTTTTGGGATTTAATTACCAGTGTGGGTATGAGTGCGCTCCCTTTATGTTCCTCGCAGTTAGTGCTTGGAGAAAAAACATTTTAATGTTAAATTATTCATTTATAGAAATAAATAATTTATGGTTTGACAGCTGTGTCATTCACTGTTATTCAGCAGGTGAGTTGAATTAAATTATATCAGAGACCACCTCTGTGCTTAGAGTATTCTTGAGTAAAATATGCATTCATTAACTAACATAGAAATCGACCCTCTCTGCTGAAACATTCATTGGCAATAATGCCACGTTAATGTCAAATGGTCCACCTCCTGCAAGTCAAATTAAAAATTTAACCAATTGTGCCATGAAACATCCTTATCAAGCAACAACAGCTTCAGTCATCAAACATGCTTCAGTCGTGCCTACAAAGTTTCAAAGTTTTTAACCTGTTGGATATTTTACATGCGTGACCAAATGCATTGCAGTTATGCAACATCAATCTTCTGGCCATCCAAAACATTTCAACCATCTCTGCAACCCATAACAGACGACTTTCAAATATAACAAGGCTGAAGTCAGTTAGTATAACATGACACCGACATGAGTGTGAGCTGTTTCACAGGCAGGGAGGCATGGTGCAACATTTTGAATATAAGCCTTCCAAAACTAAGTGTGAATTCTTCACCATCTTGTCATGCCCTCAGTGAAGTGTTGGATGTGGACACGTCTTTGCATAAGTAATTTACAAAGGGCACATCCTCATGCAATCATAGATGAAAGAATGCAAGTTCCACATTCTAAGTCTACAACTGCACTGTGGGTAAAATCATATCCATTTAAATCTGGAGGCATTCCCTGCCTAAACAAGGAGTAATTTTCTGACACACTCTACAAAATCACCATGTGCTACCGCCATTCAACCTTCAGGATTACAAAACAGCAAACTAAACGACAGAATAAAGCATTAATGCATGAGGGTGATAGAGAGAGTAGGACAAACAGAAAGATGCATTTCAGTGGGGCAGATTGTTAGGAGATGGAACGCGGCCTCCTGAAACTGTCGCCACCTGTCTGACCACCATGTGTGCCCTGCGACAGAAGCAGAAGGGTAGGTGGTCCGCAGGGATCAGGCACAAAGCTATTGTTGAAACACACGTGCAGAGAGCAGCACGAGAAGCCAGAGATACCCAAACACAATAAATTTAGTGGAATCCGTCTGCATAATATGCGTGGAGTGAATGTACATGGACACACACAGACTCAGGCTCACAAAGGCACAGGCATCTCTGAACGGTTGACTCTATGCACAAAGAAAGAAATGCTGGTTTCTCGAAAATCCACTGAAGTAACAGCACTGGAATGGGCTCAGGGGAAAGCAGGACACTGCAAACAAAAACAGCTCAAACTGCATTGAAATTAAAGTGACACATGACACCTAAACCATGGAAGGAACAAAGAAACACCAGTGCAACGTTAAGCCAGCGCATGTCAATACACACGTATAAGCAAGACTATCATTCCCTCATATTATCATGTTTAGACTGTCTAATACAGGGGAAATTAATATAGTTCTGCACAGAGTAATTCCATTTTAAATTTATACAACAAGAAAATTTACTGGAGGGATTCAGCTGACTTTTTGCCGCACCTAAAACTTTAGATTCATAACACTGAAATTTCTGGTAAGGTCCTTAATCACTACAGATCTCACTAGGCTTATACATTTTCAAGATATTTCCCCAAATAATACGTTGGACTTTCCACAGCTTATTATCGATCTGAACCTAAACTATATCACCCAAAGAGATAATTTAATCATTCTGTATAAAACTGTATCCTTGAGTGTCTCTGGTCACTGCAAAAAACGTCTGTGTTGGCCTTTCCTCCATCATCTTATTTATAAACAATCATTCACATGTGTTCGTAAGAAAATTACCCCTAAAACCATTAATGTGGCATGTTCTGCATGGGATGTTTCCGCTTCCCTTTTAATGCATGCAAAATCCTCACATTTAGCTGCCTGGATACTCTAGAAACACCCCACACTGTAGTATTTTTATAGCTGCTCTGAACCTGGCCGGCAGCACACTGGCGGCACCGTGCACCTCTACGCGGAGGCTGCAAGCAGGTGTTATGCCGAAAAAGGCATCCCTGCCGTAGAATGCATGCCTGTCTCTAAATGACCGGTTGGTCACTGATCTGAAACGAGTTGAGCTACTTTGTCGAGTTAGGCTACCGTAGTGCTAATCGATAACCTTAACCCTAACCCTTACCCTAACCCCCAAAAAACCCTAACCCCAAAAAAACCCTAAAACCCTAACCCCCCAAAAACCCCTAAAAGCTCAACTCGTCAGAACACCGGCATGCATTCTACGGCAGGGATGCCTTTTTCGGCATAAAACCAGCGGATGCGTTTTATTTCAGCGTTTATCGCAGCGTTAAAAACTGCAGCATCACCACGGCTGCAGGATCGCATGGCGCCGTTCCTCGGTTTAGCAATCGGGCTACTTCCTGCCAAAAGCCCCGCGGGCTCCGGCAGGCTAACAGTCCGCTAGCACATGGCCCGTCTACCGCGGCACTCACGGCTCCGTCTGCACGGGAGCCACTGAGTTCGTAGCCGTGCGACGGTGGCTGCCTCGTCCGCCTTACTTAAGGAAAAGCCCGTTGCCTCGGACCCGGCCTCTAATCACTCCGGCGCTACCCCCAGGTTTAACTTCAGCCGACAACAACAAGACTACACTCTTCCGATCCCCTCACGCTTGCCTTTAAAATGACCAAGGTGGGCCGACTTCCGATCTACGGCGCGCTGACCTCCCGACGCTGCCGCCCCCCGGTAGCCTCTCAGTCGTGCCGGGACACCGCGAGGGAGCCGCCGCTCCGCCGGTTCACTATCATTCAAAATCGGCAGCTGCGGCCACCGGGGCGCGTCACCGCCTGGATGTTTCGTCACTGAGGGGCGGATTACAGCGAACTACCGCTCCGGGCTGTACCTACCGCCTGTGGAGCTTGGTTCATACTTGACGTGTTTCTGCTCTGTGCTCACATGAATGTATATTTAATATGCATACGGTCATTCTAGTGTGATTCTGTGAAATATATGCACATATTGTAATTATAGTTGTGTATGTGTATATATATTTGTAAATGTCTTCCTATATATGTTTACCCATTAGATCTATGAGCAAACTGTTTTATAAAATTAATATTTTTGAGATAAAAACTTCTGTTTTTAAATATCTTCATCGGGGTTTCCAACTTTGGTCAGTTGACTGGAGTGAGATTTTCAAATCGAGACCGCGAATACATGTACACGCATTTATACATGTATGCAATAGTTTTATGACTTTGTAAATAGTCTGTAGGGTTTGCGAAATACCCCACTGCTTCTGATATAGATAATTTTACGGTTATAATGTGATACAGATTTGCCGTGAGTGTCACGCCAGATGCATGAGAGTTGGCAACCTTGCTTCAACAAATGGTTCACTAACATTGTCTTAAATAGACTCTTCAAGTCGGTTTCCTATGTTGTGGTTTTTTCTTTCCCTGCAAATCGGGACTCAGAAGCCCGTTATGTAGATCTTCAGATTCAGTCTTTGTTGTAACAGCAACGTTACACCCAAGACTGGACACCCTGCAGGAGTGTGTCCCATTGCAAATTCTACAAATTTTTATACACTTTCCATATTTATCAGGATATTCGTCACAGGGGTTTTCCAAGCATCATCAAGCAACATTTTCTGGATCACTGATCATTCGCCATCACTGTGCTTCCCTTTCCAGGGCCCAGATATTCCTGGCATCTGTGTGATAAAACTGCCAAATATTTGTTTTATTACCTAGTGGCTTTGCACAATGTGATGGGGGCGATATTGCTACTTTGTATAGTTTTGGTCAAGAGCCCAGAACTACAGAGGGAAAGCAGTACTTTCTACGTTTCCCTGTTAAAAGTAACAAGTTACAGGTGGTCCTGAAATGCTTACCCACAGAATGGAATATTCTGGGCCTTCCTAATATATGATAAAATGCACTAATTAAGTACATATTCATGCATCAAAGGCTAACATAAGATAGCTTACAGATACAGAAACTTCATATTTGTCTTTAGTCACATCGTGCACGGCAGTAATTGGTCTGCATTCTCTAAAGGTTACAAGGACACACTCTACACTGTTTACATCAGCTTCTTAACAGTGTCCTAATGATTACACTCTGTATGCGTTATGAAGTGCTAAATAATACTCCATACCCATAAATGGCCGATGGTGGCTGAATTTACTTGTTTTACCGTTATAAGCAGAAGAGGTCAATGTGCAGGCAGTAAGATAGAATGCTGACATTTCCCACGTGCTGTATTCCAGAATCTCGGCTCACCTAAATGGTGCTGGATTTTTATTTACTATCTATAAAGTACGACTAGCTACAGAGCCATAAAATATCAGGCAGAGCACACTGTAGGTGTGAAACACTATTCTCACTGGACTTGCATATTTGATACTTAAGATTTAGGAAAATAGTAATCTAGAGCTTCGCCCAGCAGGACTGTTGGCCGGGGCATCGGAGGGACATGGAGACCGTGACAGGGGGTCCAGCACTTTACAGGGGCCCTTGAATAGATAAATTGTATAATGTAAGGGGGTCATGGCCCCCCAAAGTGACACTTTGTCAGGGGTCTCCAACTCCGGTCCTGGAGAGCTACTATCCAGTAGGTTTTCTATCCTACTTGGCTTCTGATGAGCCACACCTGGCATGGTATTTACCTGAGTACTCTCCAGGCCCGGAGTTGGAGACCCCTGGTCTAGCTTCTCCTCGGACTGTAGGGGACTGTACAATGACACAATGCTAAGGCAGAAAGAAGGTCTAGCTGATTGAGGTCTTTGGTTCCTCAGACTCATTGTGTGGAGCAGGGCAGCAGTGTTCCCAGATTATCTTGGGCAGCAATGGGAGTACAAAGCTTCACAGTATGTCCCTGCTTATGGGCCTACAGTGAAGAAACTGTTTTCCCTCCTTTTTTCAGCCCTAAATAAGACGTTATAAAGGGGATTGGCTTCTGGAGTCAGTTTCTTTAAGTGGTCAAATTAATTTTTGATCCCACGTTTGACATCTTTATTTCAAATCTGCCATTTTGGCTGCACTCCTAATCAAGGTGTATTAAGGCTGTCTAGATTTAGGACATTTTTATCTTAAATTTGTATCATGTGCAATTTCATTATTCTAAGCAATTCAGCCCTCTGCTCTAAGTTGAAAGGTTCAGAAGCAGTGATTATTGGGCTTTGCCAGACAAGAAAATTGCATAGCTGAATATGCTGACCCATGGTGCTGTTCTGGGAAAGCAGTTGGGAGATAGATGAACGATAAAGCTGAATCCTTGAGTAAGTGCTTTCACTGCGCAGTATCTTCCTGACAACCAGAAGGCTGATAAATAATATGTTCTCTGCTGTTAGTTTCTTATGTGTGTCTTATTCCTTGTAACAGTATACCAAACTTGAACAGAAGGGTTACATTTTTCTGTCACCTTGGTTTTGCTTTCATCTTTTTAAAACTTTGAGTTGAGCATTGATTTTTCACTCCAAACTTAAGTGCACTTCGAAACATTTTTTTCCCAGTCACATGTCTTGTATTTCCTGGGACACATCCTTTTCATTGGTCTATTCTGCTAGGCATCATATATTTTTACATTTTATATATTTTACATTTCAGTAGTCCATATATCTCCTTTACCTTTAAGTGTGTATGTATTGATAGTAATTGTACAGCTGCACACTGTTTGCATTATTTTATTTTAGCATCTTATTTTGATTTATACTCTTTTTCATAACTTATGTTCTATGTTGTCTGAGAATGTTTTCACCAATACTGTCAGAACAAATTCCAGTTGTACTGGGCCAATAAAGTGACTTCTGACTGAGGAGCCAGACTAGCACATAGTACATTAACGGTTATAGAAGACGGATCCTTTTCTGTCTTACACAAAGTAATGAAACCATATGACTGCACGCACAACAAATTATTAAAATTGCTTTTGAAATGCATAAGTAGTTTGGATACTCCTTCAAAAGTATAAATACAAGTCTGCTTTCCTAAATACTAATATAAAACACATAATGATCAATACAATCCTGATTATTTAAAATGTGGATCACAATTAGTATTATGCATGCAAATATAAATAAAATATTTTTTAAAAGCCTATGTAATAGTCTATATGCATTGAGTACCAGATTCTACCCCTAGATGTCCTTCAAACCACAACTACTAATGAAAATTATTCTGGCTCCAAGGTCCATCTCCATTTTACGAGATTCTGCTGCTTGTTTTTATGGAGTCAGAACGTTTAGGTTTAACATCTTCATGCATCTCACAACCCTGACTAGAATAAGCAGTTAGAAGATGGATGCATGAATGAATGGATGGATGCTCATCTGAAATCGTAACCATTAGCGGAACGGCAACCACTTTGCTCACAGAGCAATGCTGATGATGATCAAGGTGAAATTGTTCTTGGTAATTTTTTTTTACTATTATTTGAAGCAAAACTTGGTTTGCTCTGTAAATGAAATGTCTATGTTATGAATGAGTATGTGTGCGTGGAGTTTGGAAATTTTCTCAGTATCCTGCAGGTTTCCTTCCACAGTCCAAAGACATGGATTTTGATAAACACGTGTCTCTAAAGTGCCAACAGTGCATTCACCTTGTGACGGACTAGCATCCTATCCGGGCTGCACCCCTGCCTTTTGCCTGTGCTGCCTGCATTAGGCTCCAGTAACTTTTCCCTGGATGGACAGCTGTAAGACCGATGGTTGTTTTCAAACATGATGCAAATGATCAATGGATCTCTTTCCCAATGATGAAGATCCTCTGTTCAAGGCTATATTCGTTTTTTTCTTTTGTTTTTTAAAATACTGTTTTAAAAAGTTAGTAATACTATAGCCTCATGCCTACAGGGCTGGGGGTTACATGCCCACCACTTGTTCAGTCTGTAGATGGATGGATGGATGGATATGGATCAAGGACTTGTCTTCCAGTGCCCCTCAGAAGATATGTAGGTGTTCTTTTGGGGCCAAAATAATATCAATTGTATTACAACAATGAAAACACATGAACTTTGACAAAGATGCCAGGAGCACATTCAATGCTTTGCAGACACTTTATTACACAAATAACATTGTTACTGAAAATAGTGTTCTGACCATAAAACCTCAGTATGTCACAATAAATATCAGACACATCTCACATCTGCTTGGAAAATTGAGTAAATACAGTTTAGATACATGATAAATATAATTATAATCTCTTTTCAACAAATGTAATAATGAATTTGAAAATACAGGTGACATTAGCAGCTCTTTCTGAAATGTGGCACATCTTTCATAACAGGTTCTGCAGAAGGCGGCATACATAATTTAAAAGGCACAGATAAAAGTGGTCAACAAAAGAAAAATCATTAACCTGGAAACTTAAAAATGCCATTTAACTCATGTTTCTGGAAGAAATTCTACTTCAGCTGTTAACAAAAAAAACAAAAACCCAATCTCCCTGTTAGGCTAAAATATCTTGTTAATCCTGTGATATAACCATTTTTTATTTTTAAATCTGGCCCCGTTATCTTATAAAGTGGTGGTCATAGTTCTCCATGAAGGAATTTTGCGCAAATAAATTAAAAATTGGCAGCCAAATACGAACAATTACATATACAATTAAAATACATCCTGAACGCATGAGCAAGAAGGTCAGGCAGCATTAACAGCCGGGCTGTCGCTGGGCCGGGTGGCGACCAGCGTGCCCCTAGGAGGCAGAGGCAGAGGCGGCGGGGGGCGGGGCTGAGTATTCCTCATTCTCCGAGTCGGTGGCGTCCTCGTCATCCTTCTCCTGATCACTGCCCTCGGTGCTCAGCCGGTCGAAGCCTTTGCGGCTGTAGCCCCTGTGACTCGCAAAGAAGTTGCCCAAGTTCAGGCCTCCACCGGCTTTTCCTGTGTGCAATAAAAATGGACGATGGTGTTTTATGATTTTATTTTTCTGGACAATAAATTGAAAGTTCTCCTGAGCCATAAATTCTTTATATAAGCAGGGGTGATTCTAGGATATCCTAAGGTGGGGCATAAGAGGGGCTAACCTTATTAGTCAATGATGTGTTTTGAATCAGTGAGTGACAGGGAGGGGGCACTCTGGGGGCCGATCAGTTTTCCATATACACCCCCGCATAAGTCGTTTTATGATGGGCTGAGTGATGGGCCAAGTGCTGTATGTGATGGATTTCGTACATTCTCTCAGACTTTTGCTTTCCTCCATATACTACTGCAACCCAAAAACATGCAGTTTGGTGAAGCGATGTCTGTAAAACGCCTGTAAGATGTGACTGTCCAAGGGTGTGTGTCTGTATACCCTGTGGTGTACTGGCATCCTGTTCATAGTGTCCCTATCCTTGTGCTTTTTTTCCTGGGATGGGCTCAAGGCCCAATTGTAATCCTGTAAACGCTTATGGAAAATGGATGATGAATGTTTGCTCATTGCCAAAATCATGTCTGGTCTCATATATTAGCTCAGACCAGTCAAAATGTGCTGAGACCTTGAGATCTCAAAGATCTACTACTGAAAGAAGGCAAAAAAAATTCAAAAAGCATTTTAAAGAATATAATTCCTATATATGGTCTACAAAGAGAGGTCTCTGTTTACCAGGGTGACTAATCTGTAGATAAAACCAAGGCAACCTTTGGTAATTCGGATGTGTGAGTTCGTGATTTGGCTCAAAATGTCAAGGTGACGTCATACCAGACAAAAGCTGAAAATACATAATCTGAATGTTTGCCTTCACACAGCCATCTGGACAACATGATGGGGCTGCATTCGACTTCTGAGAGTTATTACTGAGTCATACTGTCGTCCTACCATTTATTCAGGGCAGGCCTGTAGGGGGCCTGCAGCCTATCGCAGGAAGCGAGTCAAGGGGACACTCTGGATGGGATGCCAGTCCATCACAGGGCACAAACACACGCAATCAGACACCACAGCCATGGCAGAGATGCCAATGAACCTGACACCATGTCCTTCGACTGAGAGAGGAAATCAATGTGACATGGAGAGAATATGGAAACTCCACACACACACACACACACACACACCCACACACACACACACACACACACACACACACACAGGAGTGGTGTGGTGGCTTCCCACTGAGCAATCCGTGCAGATCCACAATAATATTATCTATTACAAAATGTCCACAGCATTATGATAAGTCACCAGAGTTGGGTAATTCAGGTCCAGACAGTAAAAATCCAGACCAAGATTTTGTTTCAACCAGCCAGTTGAGCATAAAGAGTCACAGTCACAGAGTACTGAACTGGCTGGTTGAAAAAAAATCCCTGTCTGGACCTGAATCTGGACCCAACTCTAAGTCACGTACTTGCATCTGTGATGCTGCTGTCAAGTCAAGACAAATCCATAGTTGAATGCAAGTGAAAGTTCTGGAGATTTGCATTTATTGACTAAACTCACACCATCAAAGCGGACCATCTTCAGAATTCTCCCCATTTACTTTATGCTGCATCTAATATTGGGCAGCTGTTCTTCCCTCCTCAGCTAAACTAAAAAACAGTAGGGTTTAGCAGTATAACCTAAGCTTCTGGAATGAAGGGATGGATTTTGCCCAAGAGGGCAGTTTTTCCATACTTTGAGACATTTAAACCCTATGCACAAGTGCGATGAAACATTTCTACAGGATAGTGCTGACCCGTGTGTGCACCCTCACCACAGCCTGGACTCGAGGAGGATGGACCATCTGTCACAGCAAAGGAGGCACTTTCAGGGGAAGTTCTTGTGTAGAGCAGACAGCCGAAAGAGGGGATGCTGCAATGAAAGGTTCTTTCATTCCGCTCCAGCGCCAAGACCGACACGTCTGCTGTTTTCACAATGTGGAGCCACTGGCTCCCAGAGTCTTTTTTGAGACTCAATTCTAGAGGGACTCAGGCTTCACGCTGCAACATTATTGCGGAACCCCCAAGGTCAGATCACTGAGGCGTGCAGAGCTACTGGGACCTACTGCAATTATGCCTGAATTGACCAGAGTTTAGCTGTGGCATGGACTACTCAACCTAAAAAACAGGTGCAATGATTAGGCGGGGAGAGTACAAAAGAAATGAGTTATGACACAAAACATGTTTTTGTTTTGTTTTCCTGAGAGAGGATCAGCCCACTTACATGCCTACCAAATTCCGGCAGATACCACGACAACCTTGTTCACGAGATTATGAGTCTTAGTTTAGGTTACACTACGAGCTACCATGGGCTCTATGTGCTTGATCCAAGGGAGCCCCGTGGGGGTGGAAGTAGCAGACGAAGGATATCTACTACAGCCGTTGAGGCTGATCAGATATCAGGTATCCAAAAGAGAGGGCTGCAAGTCCTCCACCCAGATGGTGGCAGTGCCTTTTCGGCCACATCAGGTCACCAGTGTCACAGGCCACGCGGCACTAAAACTAAAGGGATCACTCTGGGCGGTCTGAAGAGATCATCCACTGGAGGTGAGCCAGCCTGCGGCCTCCCCTGCGGCATGCGGCCTGGACAGCGGCAGCACCCCCCGGCCCCCAAGGATGCATACTCTGCTCTGAGAGACACTTCAGTGAGCAGCACAAGCCAGGGAAGGTCATGCAGACGGCTGCCGCAGATCGATTTCACGCTCAGACGTGGACAACAAGCCTCACTCGCAGCTCCCCTGACATTTCCACCACACCCCACAATCTGGCATCATGATCAATACTGTATTAGTTTAATTTCAATACATCACACAGTCATACAGCATTTAAAACACTCCTATCCAGTTCCTCCCTGACCCCTTGGCAGCCCGCAGAAAGCAGAGCTTGGGTCACGTAGGGCCCTGTGCAGTACAGAAGCCTGCAGCCCCCTGAGACACCCTGGGTGATGTATGCTTCACTCCACCAGGGGATTTGTGGTCATAACCGACAGATGACGTGACTCAGATGTTGGCTGTGCTTGGGAAGAGCAGCAGTTTTGCCTCAACTCTGCCTTCGTCTTTATTCAGAAATAAAATATAATAAAATGAGGCAGTCCAGTTAGCGTGCCTCAGCTGGCTTCTAGCTACGAGAGTCTTGTGATCTTTTAAAAATGGCTTCTGGTTTCTTGATTTTTTTGAGCCAACCAAATGCAACAAAGAAAAGTACTAAACGTTTTTCTCCCCAGTCACTTTTTTAAATTATGTTCTAGCATTACAACCCATTTCATTGTACATTGCTGTCATTCTTCCCTGAATTTGTATGTTAATCTTCCAAAAAAGGCAGATAAATGTGAAACGTTTTGCTGACCCTCTTTAATCCCTATCCTCATTATGACTATAGCTGCCCTGCCCTCCTCATTTCACTCTATTGTAGCTTTCAGTACATTTTGTCTGAAAGATGACCAGGGCAATGATTTTCCCTTCTCTTTCCAACTGATACTAAGTTCCATATCGTTAAGGTCACCCAACACAAAAACGAACGATTGCACAAAATTATCATTGCTGAACGTCTGATTAAATATGTAATCAGCTCACTTACCCCTAATTTTTTCCAGTAATCCCCCAGAGGAGCTGGGCTCCAATTTCACTTCGCTGTCATCTAAAGCAAAACAAAAAATGCAAGAATTTATATTTTTCATTCTGCAATTAAAATTGACACTGATAGAAATAAGGCTTTATGTCAGATGACTGCCAGTGGTGTGGGGTAGAGCACGGTAAGGGGGACCGCAAACTTAGGTGGCTACGGGGACCGCTAACTCAGGTGGCTACGGGGGAAAAATGATGGGGAAAAGAGGCCCACCTCTATACATCCTGGTCTTCCTCCAACGTAGGAACACCCCAATGGCAATGACCAGCACCAGGGGGATAAGCAGGAGGGTGGTAATGATGGCTACAGACACGCCTTGCGCACTCTGCTTGGCCACGCTCTCTATTTTCTGCTTTTCTTTGAGCTTCCGGGGTGGCTCTGGGGTTTTCTGCGGGGCGGCTTCAGGAGGCTGTGCTGGAAGCTCCTGCAGCGGCTTCAGATGGGTCTGGACGAATGTCTCTGTCTCTGGAAAAGAGGATAAATGCAGTCATAAACTGAAAAATGACTCAGGGGATGAGGCTTATCGGCCCGACAACGAAACAGGGAGTGTCACTTTGAACAGTGTACAGGAGCCTCGTCCTGCTCAATCACACGAGTACAATGAGTCACATGACCATCATGATCATTCATGATTTTGTTTCTCTGGGTACATGCTCATTTGGCCTGATTGAGTGACGAATTTATTAAAGCTGCATGTATCAACCGAACCAGAATTACTCCAACCTGCAGATTTACTACCACCTAAAACAAGCTACAAATCTGCAATAGATTCAGATAAAGCCATCAGCAGGAATTTCATCAACAAAAGGTCAATTAGTCAAATCTGAATTTTAATCTAACAAAAAACTGTATCATATGTATTATATGTGTTATGTTTAGTATATTAGCCTAAAACATATCTGTCATGGCAGACACATGCAAATTGAGTCTTTTTTATAGTGTAGATTAGCCTTAAAAGTCTGACATATACAAAACATCATAACCAGAAGCCTCACCTTCAATTTCCTGAACTTCGATTCCACCTTTTTTCACAGAACGATGCTCAGCTTCTGAAACAAATGGAAATTAAGGAGTTTTCTCAGCTTTAAATAGTGCAGATGTGCCTAATGGGAGAGCCATAAATTGTTTAATTAAGCAATTCATACTTTTTCATCTTTTCTTGGGTCTCTGGCTTTAGTTCAAACAACATTTGGCATTCAGACACATGAGCTACTTTAGCTGTACTGAAATATTGCAAAATAAGAATTTCATTAATGACAGTGAAATGCATTAAGAATAAAAGAATAAAGATATCTGCACCCTCTAATCACACTAATCGCAATTTATGAACTTAGCCTGTGGTTGTTTTAAGCAGCTGAGGTTCCCAGAAGGTTCACTGTAGCTCTCATTAGCAAGGCTGCACTGATTACCATGTAGCCCAATGCCAACTGTGTCTCCTTAATTCTACCAAGATGCCAGTTGTTAATGTGGCTGGAGCCCAGGGCCAGGGCAGCCCGGCATTACATGGGCTTCAGGCCGTTAACAGCTGGTTACCTAATGAAATTAACTTACTTTCAGCAGAGATGAACTTTATGACCGTATCAGTGGCTACATCCCCAACAAAGACACTTCCGTCCTTGGTGACAACGATGTCGTGTGGCATTTTGAACTCCTATGTGAAAGGACATAAATGATTGGCTTAATAATCTAATAATTATTTAATGGGTAGCAACAATTACCTTAATATCTGTTTAATCAATCCAGCAGCACAGTGCAAGAGTACCTTGAAAAGGTAAAATGTATCAAAAACATTGTTATATGGCTTTTTTTTAATGCCTTTTTGTTATCAACTGGAAACGTCAATGCTGCAATTGATGGTCGTAATACAAGAATTCAGAAAAACGCAACCATGAGCACTGTCTTCTCACATACATGCAGCTCGTCCAGTGTGTCATTGGCAGATAAGTAAAAACCAATACAAAAAAAATAGGGCAAGATAAGCAGGCAGCAGGACATGCTGCAAGGACCCAGAAGTGTAATCCCAGAGGAACATGGCCACTGCCAACTGAAAATCCAAATACGGAAAGCACACACACACACGCAGATACACAGACACGCAGACACACACACACACACACACACACACAAAGAAATGTCGGAGCTCTCTGGTGATTAAACTACATGCCAGTGTGAGCAGCACACAGAGAGACTGAGGCGGAAAAAGCAAAGCCTCTCGTGAGAGTTGGGAGCTTTGAGGCAGTGGGGGAACCTGCTCTCTTAGCAGATGCATTTTTCTCAGAAAAGTGAAGAGGTCAGATGACTTACTATCCATATATTTATTTTAGCAAAGCCAGAGAGCAGTATTACCCTGCGGCTCTTCAGTGGAGAGCCTGTGTTCTGGATTAGATAAATTAAACACATATTTGATGGGCAAAGTGGAACAATAAAATCACTTTCAATGACTAATCTGAAAAAAAGCAAAGCAAAGTAGATAAAGTAATATAATAAGAGGATCTGTTGACTCAGAGAGAGATAAAAGCACAAACAAAAATCAAAAGAACTGCACCATTATAAAGAAATAAATAAAATAACCTACTTGAGTATCTGGGCTGAAATAATCCAGGATTTCTTTGGTGGAATAGCTGATCACGAATCCCTGCGGTGGGGCCAACTGACCGTAAGCGGATTCCCCGTTAACCGCATATATCAGGCCTCCTAAAAGCACGAAGCAAAATGGTTTTAAATAGATGGACAGACAGCTGAAAGATAACTTGAGACAGTGAGGATGAATCCTTGGCATATTTTTCGTGTATATATGCAACAGTCAACAAATGCAGCTCCAAAAGAATCAAGTAGCAATAAAAACCGGACACAGTAAACTCAGCAATGAATCAGTCTTTAGCATGCATGTTTAACTCAATTTCCTAAAAGTACTGAGTCACAGCAGTCTGTCACAGCTATACAGTTCAAAAGTATTCAAGCCAGTTTACAGATAATTCAAACCACAATTGGATAAGTGGTGGGAAGATGGACAGATGGATCAATAGATAATTTTTCAGCTTTTATGCTAAAAGGATACAAGCTAAAACTAAACGTTTGAAATGATTGTTCTCATAGCACCTGGCCCATTAACTTGTAAAAAAAAAAATAAAAATGCATTTCATATGATCTCACTGTTTTGTGACTGAAACCCATCTACACTTTCACTGCTAAAAAAGGTGATATCAGCCAGCAAGGTCTTAAACCACAAATTTTTAAATGGAATGTTAAGTCAAGGGCAGCTTAATATAAGCACAGAACACTGCAAGCAGTGCGGTTAAAATTAACAGACATTAACCATGTTTAAAAAAATAAAAAGGAAAAAAACTAGAAGACTTAACTTCTCATTTTGATGGATAAAAACTTATATCAAGGGCTCAACTTGTGTGAGTCCAGAGCATTTTCTTCCCAGGCGATTTTGATCCTAAATGAACACATTGTCTAGGACCCATTTCTAACCAATGTTCTACTAACTCAATGCTCAAGCCCATCTACTCACTTCATTTTGTTTATTCATTCATCTGACACTGTTCCCCAAAGCAACAATTACATATTTAAACATTTCTATATGCTCAATTGGGGTTTGAACCCATGACAAAGCTCTATTTGAGGTAACTGTACTTCCACTATACAGTTTACATATGAAAATACTGACATATTTATTCATTTGGCTCTTTGCACTGTCATCTTCACTGCAAAATGGACGCTGTTTGTGGATATTTATGATTATTGTTTGATGTTTTGACTCTTTATACTTATGACCCGTTTCTCAGTCTTGGAGCTCGGCAACCAAGCATTTCACTGTACAGTGTACCGAGTATAAATATGCGACAAATACAACTTTGACTGATTGATTCTTTGCATGTGTGACCTATAAAACAAAAACTAATACATATTTATGGGGGAACAGCACTGTGAAATGCAGTAAGGAAAGAAAATTCATCAAACATACCATGCACAGGGGAGTAGGAGATCGCAAACACCTCTCCTCCAAATTCATTCTTCTTGATCTCCTTCACAAATTGTCCAGATTCAGCCAGGAAACACTGGATCCGCCCGTTCTCACGGTCAGCCACACAGAGCTCCCGTTTGTCTGGCAAAAATGCCAGACTATGCGGGATTTTAAACGGGATCCTTTTGTGCTTGTCTGAAGACTCTGAAGCAGGACGGGAAGCAACAATGCGATTAATGGTTGAAACGAAGCCAGATCATCATCAAATGTTTAGCATCAGCAGGTGTAGCCATTGCTGAGAGACTGTTTATGGACAGTTGGGCAGGAAGTGGAAAATAATCGGCTTAGAAATTATATATATTTACATACAAATCACAGCTGGGACAACACTTATACATTTTACACCAAAAGGATGCTTCACTGATGCCGTACAAGTTTTCCCATTGATTTTCATATACAAAGCTCATTAAGTACCACATCACTTCAGAATCAGCAGCGTCCTGCTTGCAGAGATTTACAATACCAGTGAGAGTCTGCCACAATGCACCAAAGACTATACAGAAAGCTGATACACTATGATAGATCATTCAGTGATAAACATCATAATAAATGGTATGATTAAATCCCTACTTCTGGAAATGGAAGAATCAATATTTTAATAAATGAATAGGAAAGGCACATAATGGAAAGTGTGCTGTATATAATACTCTAAAAGGTAAAAATGAGGTGTGTATATGGCACGGCTGGGGCTGTTTGCCTGCTCCTTTACCTGCTCCCCATTGCCTCAGATAGTTGCCCTCTGGAGAAAATTGGAGGATCCTAGAGTTGCAATAGCCATCAGACACATAGACATTCCCAGTCAGGGGGTCCACAGCCACATCAGTGGGCTGGCAGAAGTGGCTCTTGTCATCACCTGGTTTAAAAGCCTGCCCCAGGACCACCAGGGGCTTGTCTCGCCCATCAGGCCCCAGCTTGAAGACCTTCAAAGACAAGAACCTCAACTTCAGGCTGATGTCCAAAGAGTCCGCAAAGTCCACGCAAGGGTCCCAGCAGACTGACCTTCACAATACACACGTTTGACTGTGCGTTTGCATTTTTCTTTCCAATTTCCAAGTTTCTTCCAGTAATATATTTGGAATTAACTTTACAAAATGCAGCCCATACAAATACTTTATTGTAAACAAAAGCAAAAGAAAAAAAATGTATCAAAGAAATAATATGCATGTTTACCTGATGAAGTGCTACATCAGTAACCCAATAGTTGTCGCTCTTGTCTGTGGTTATACCATGAGGAAGGTAGAACCTGCAAAGCAGGCTTAGGGTTGATAATGTACATGTATAAGCAGCATCAGCAAAATCAAAATCAGTATGACGTTATAATCAAATGCTTTGAAAATACACCGTTAAATATATTTATATAAACCTACAATCCTACATAATATACAATGTTTCCATTGTATTTACACTTGCCCTTTATGTCCACCTAATACTGACATATACCGTTAATCGTAAATATGATTCAAAACCCTGTTGTGACCTTTTGAGTGAAACAAAAGTGGCCAGAATTAAGTAATCAATGTCATCCGAAAAACAAAACGCAGCTTGTTTACTCTAAATCCCCTGAACAGCTTTTTCAGCCCCCTATCCTCATACCACAAGCTGCTTCAGTTTGGTGTAAAAAGTAACGTCTACACACATTAAACGAAGGTCACACAGGATAACACTAAATTCGGTTATAACGCGTCTAATGTCTTGTTTTTGGACAAATGAGGTGGTTTGTTCAAAAGGCTGCTTTCAACGTAGCTAAGCGGATTTACATTAGCTACACAGGACGGCAGTGTGGTGTAGTGCTTACATGTTTCTCCCAGAAGCTTTGAGCACTTTTCCTTTGACAGGATCCACCACCAGTATTGTGGACTGCTGAATAGGACCCAGTGAACGCTGCTGGTAAATGCGCTGGTTGTCAAAAGAGCTAAAAAAAAAAAAAAAAAACACAAAAAAAAAAAAGACTTACCATATATAATAGCTACCCAGCCATAAGATAAGACTGTAAACGACATATCAAAAAAGGCAAACCACTTTCTTAACCATCAATGAGCAACTTGCTGTCCCGGCAGCGAGCAAAGAAGCATCTTCATGGAAGTTTTACGCAGACGTTGTCTTAATCTGTATTCTGGGCCGCTAAATGCACCAGTTCATAGGGATTTGGAAATCTACCATCCACCAGCACTTACTCAGCTTATTGCCATTTGCACCAGTATTGCCAGTTACCAATACGAATTATTCATGACTATTCCTCATATTTATTTACCTCTACATATCACTTAGATGCTCTGCTGTTTCCATCACTGTGAACATTGCATCGTTGACTTTTACATTGTGTGTGTCGATGTTTTTAATGTTGTTTTTTTTCCCTGCACTGTAGGTGTACATGCAGCACCATGGGCAGGGAAATGTTACGTCACATCACTGTATGCTGTGTTACTGAATATGGTTGGTGTGACTTGACAGTAATCGAATAAATGAGGAATTAATAAGGCACAAACACAGAATCCTACATTAAGGTTTTTTTCTTGTTTTGGTATAATTAGGAGGCATGAGCCCTTAACGGCATGTTAATTGCAGTGCTGAACGGACCCATAGTGCTCATTTGTTACTGGCTTGAACTGTGGTACTTCATGAATAGGGAGATGTCCTATGTGCAGAGTCTCGGATACTAGGGCTACTGACAGCGCTGGGGCTGATGAATGGATGAACTAGGCCGTCCCTCATCACCTGTGCCCTGCGCCATTAATTCCCCTGTCCCCCCTTCCATCCCGAAGCGCGACAGGTGGGTCAGGGAGCGCAGAGCCAAGGACGGCTCGAACGGAAGCCGCCCCCCCTTCCCTGGAGTTAATCACATTAATGTTATTCCAGAAAACGCTACTCCAGGAGCTCTCACGCCATGGCTGCGCGTGAACGATACAGAGCAGATCGCCAGAGCTGAGACTGCAGGCGAGATAATTAATTATCTTTTGAGTCTGGTGGCTACGGTCAGCAGAACTCACGTGTGTGGAAAACTGGGAGCATTGGCAGTTCCCCGCCCTGCACCTGTGCTTGAAAATGCAGCCGATCGTGTCAGCTTAATGGACTTTTTTCCTGCAATTTTTAGGGCTGACTGATTAAAGGCCACAGATGGTTCGTTCATAAAATTATTATAAAGAGGGATAATTCCACACCTGCACCACCGAGCCAATCAGCACTCATCACAGCTGACATCATCACCTGCTTTATTTTTCCAGAGTGATTTTTTTTCCACATCTGCAATGGGCGCCTTGCTATTCTGTCCCCAGTGCCAGGGATGGGACCACAGAGGCACTGGCCCCAGCTTAAAGATGACTGGCACCAAGACAGCCCCTTCCCCGTCACTCACCGATTTCAAACATATCATTGGTTAATAATAAGATCAGCCCCTCTGTATGAATTATGGCCCATCTCATGCCCCCTCCAACTTAAAAAAAATCCTAGAGTCACTCCCCAGCACCTACCCTGGATATTGTCCTCACGGGCAGCAGGCTGACACCAGCAACCTGATGAACTCCATATCACCAGGTACTTTTTTGCAATGACCTTGAAATCCCTTTAAATACGTATAGGAGCCCGATATCTTTATTAGCATATTAATCTTAGCCATATCTGTAGTGGTCAGGCCTCTGTTAATGACTCCAGTCTAAATATCATTTCCTTGAAAATGGATAATAATTTGGCCAGCTGCAAAAATGAAGAAGTTTAATGTTGCATTAACTCTTGCTGAAGTAGAGCCATCCATATAATTTCATTGGAACAGTAGATATGAGGTCAGGGAACAGAAGACTGACTTTAATTTGAGTAACTGCTGTGTTTTAGGTGAGCAGCATTGGGTCAAAGCTCAGTACCTCAGGCAACATGCTCCCACTGGGAGGTAAAGAGGAGCCCCTGAGAGTCTGAAAAGCCGTGAGCAGTTCTCTTACACTGTAACTAACTGCACTACTGGAAGACTATCAATTGCTTGGGCACCTCAGACGGCCGACATTCGGCACCAGACTCCCTTATCGTCATTTAGCAGAAAGCTCCAGCAGTAATCTGATGAGTGCATCCGAGTTTGTTGTGAAGGCCACATAATTAGCAGCCCCCATAAATCATTAGCAGGTCACCCCCTGTGCCGGCATCACTTACTTCACGCCCCATCGGTGGTCACCCCTGTGAAAGATGACCAGGTTGTCACTAGAATCCACCGCCAAACCAGACACCTGGCCTAACTGGAGCTGGACCTCTGGCCAGTCCACCATTTCCTCAAGGTGATAACCTGCAGAAGAAAACCACAGGTGGGTGGACATTTTATTAAGCTTCCAGCACAAAACCATCACATGGTACCACTGGCCAATCAGATACCCCAATCCACACATAGATATTGTAATCTAGCTAGTGAATAATCCCTATTATATAAATCTAGTAAAGATATTGGATACATGTATAGATACTGTAACCCAGCTAATGGCAAGCACACCAACTCCTTTTTAAAAATTAATGTAATCTAAATCCTGCTGTAAGCTGCTGCACACTGATCAGCAACAGCAGAGCTTGGTAAACAGAACAAGGAACACAAATGACAAGCTATATTTAAATGCTAAAGGGATGGCATTTAGGTATACGGGACTTTCTGCTTGAGTACAGGCAACAGATGCTGAAACAGACAATTGAAGCACGCTAGAGCTTGCAGTGGTATGCTAACCGGTTAAATGAAATGCCTGGTTCATTTCAAAATGCATAATGAAGCAGAAGGAGATTACTGGGGAAAAGACGGTTGACATGCTAATCAGTGGTCACAAAATAATAATGGAGTGATCAAAGGAGAAATTAAGAATGGGGGGGGAGAAGTCAGGTTGTTTTTCCCTCTGATGGTGTATCAGACTACTTGCACACAACGGTATTAACATAGTCATGACAAACTCAGTCATGATTTAAACACGTTTGAATAAACATTTTGTTTAGAATGTGGAGCATCCAACTGCAAGCAAGAATATCTGGCAATTTCCTAAAAAACACATTTGATTCTTAAAGTGCCTGCTTTAGACTAAAACGACAACATAACACCACATTTACAGACAAACTCCTAGTATAATTAGGGTACTTCCAAACCAAGCAAACCAAAGACTGCTTCTACTGGTGACCAAGTCAAATCACTAACAACACTGACTACACATTCATAAATCAAACATTTACACATCACCATAGAAACTGCAAATACTGATCATCAGAATACGCATGTCACAGGCCCTGAGGGCAGGTTATAATCAATCATTATAAAGCAGGAACCCACACACAGTATCACTGAACAAACAGGGAGGCCACTCAGTGGGAATCCTATTGTCTTCCATGCACACTAGCTAGTTCCTCTATGCATTTTTTTCCAAGGGCATGACCATAGCACTGAGACAAACCATACTGAAAGCTTTTTAATGAAATGTTCAGAAGCTATACACCAGGAGGAATAGCAATTAAGTATACAAGGCCAACAAGCATACACCTGCCTTTCATGTCTTTAGAGAGGAGGCTGCCTGGCACAAACTCATTTATACTTATGACACTTCAGAGCGCGATCAGGGCAGACAGCAATCGTATAGGAAAGGACTCCAGCCGCATGCGAAAGATCTCAGCGGACTGAGTCACTCGCACCCCTGCACCTCCCTCCACCGAAACCAAGGTGACATGCATGAAGAACCTCCAGCGTGTCCGCATGCTGAACACGCTGCCAACAGCTTAGGCTAATGCCAGGCTACAGAATTCATCCTAAAATCCATCCTGATTGCAAGGAGAGGGAATGCAAAAAATCTCAATTATGGCTATAATCTGACCTAAATCCACTGAAATGAATTTGTATTTGTACCATGCAGAAAACACCAATATGTGGAAAGACTACAGCTTTCGAGTACAATGAGATAGGGAAAAAATACTTTCAAAATAAATTAAAACGGAATAATAATAATAGTAATAAAAAAAAACTATTTTAATGATTGTTCTTTCCTTTAACCAATTTGAAACAAGGCTCAGACCCACCTTGTTTCTGAGTTCTCTCCCCGGTGCTACCTGGTGTCATAGCCGGCATTATCTTCCTCCCAGGGGGCTTAAGAGTGGACTCTAACTGGTGAAATTTGTGAATTCTGTCCCTCACAAGAATAGTGCTCCCCCTCTCATTGGGGTCTACCCTTGGGTTGGGCCCAAGCAGGTCCTTCTTTTGGATTATGCTATCGATTTCTGCCACCAGATCCGCCTGGGCTCTTTCTGCCTCTGGGGGGTAATACTTATGCACGTGGACAACGTCCTCCCGCTCCCCTAGGAGTTTGGAAAGAAGGGAATAGAAGTCACCTGCACAGAAAACAAGGAAGAGAGGGAAGAGTAGGCTATGAAGGGAGAACTTTTAGGGAGGGAACAAGTAGAACAGTAGATCCAGCAGAGGACGCAGCTGCAGAGGAGAACCTTAGATATGAAATACAAGGGGGAGAGAGAGAAAATGCCGAATAAGGACAGAGCATTGGGGGAAAGCCTGGCTTGACATAGTCTACACCATGTCATGTGACCACCATGTTTTGGCTTAGCCTATGCCATGTCATGTGACCACCATGTCTTGGCTTAGTCCATGCCATGTCATGTGACCACCATGTCTTGGCTTAGTCCATGTCATGTCATGTGACCACCCAGGTTTGGCAGGCTCCACATCTTATCACGTCACATTCCCTAAAGCTGGTCTTCCAGATGCCACCGGGAACATGCTGATCTCCGCATTCACTTTCAACTAAACTCATTTCACTTATGCGATGGCGATCACTGAGTTGGGGGCAGCCCATCTCTGCCGCTGCTTCATACTTACACGGATTGCTGCCCAACCATAAAATTGTCTTTTGGACTGCTCCTGCTGACGAGGCTGTGAAATTACTCAATCTGCGGCCGCAGCGTGGGGCCAGGGCGTTCGGTAGAACTCCACACGGAGAAGGGGACCTGCATTGCGTCATGCTCGATGCACTAATAACCACTTATTCTGCTCTCTGGTCATGATCAATCTCCCACAGCCAAAGGTCAGATGCAGACATGCTGCTCCGAATTAGCATATTGTGAGAAGATGTTTATAAACCGTTTGGAATCGTCTGGATTCCTCCCTTATCTATCAAACACACAACATGTTTATGCTGTCCAGTTTTTATTGAGCAGCTCCCAAGGAACTGGGAGACAACAAAATCATGGACCGTCTGGGGGTCCCTGAGGACTGGTTTGAGAAGCACTGGTTTAAACAATCAAGGTCATTGATGAAAAAGTATAAGTACCTTGAGCATAAAGAGCATTTGAAAAGAGGGTAATTGGAGTCAGGTGTTCCATTCAATGTGGGTACCGATTTGACCAGTCCTGCCATACAAAAAAATAAACCCAGACAATTTTTGCTTTTATGCTCTTCACAACAGAATTCTGCTCAAATTCGATATGGTCTGATCAAAAGAGATTTCAGATGACCTTAGAAGAGCTACTGAAGCCCATAACATGGAAAAGGTAAATTGTTTTTTTAACTTAGATTCATAAGCGTAAGCAGTTAAAAATCAACTGAAATTCTTTCCGTCCATATAATAAAATGTTCCACACTCAAGAATAGAGACAGAGACTGAGAAAATTAAGACTGATAGAAAGACACGAACGTCTCGTATTCCACGAGCAACCTATGTTAAAGGAAAAGCTGACTCCTGAAGAACAGTCACTTAAAGAACTGGTTTCTCACAAAATATCTTCCTCCGATATTAGTTGGAGTGCCTCATCCAGCGTCTCGGTTCATATCTGGATCTGAGCTCCACCTACAATGATAGATGAGCTGTATCCGGTCCTTATTTATTGAGCTCATCCATCAGTACCAGCCCAGCAAACAGAGAGAGACAACAAAAGGGCCTTGAATGACAGCCACAGAATTTGTGTCCTAATAAAGGAGAAGGCAAATATAGCAAGTGATTTATCAAGCTGTCATGATCTAGGCTGGAGAGCAAGACATAATGAGTGTCTTAGGTTCATGGTCCTCATGGAAAGATATTCAGAATCACAGATACACAATAGTAATTCTGGTATTATTTCAAAAAACAGTGCCAAGGGTCAGACTTGATACCTCACCTTGACATTCAGATGACTTTTTTTCCCACTTGTATGTCATTATGATGCTGTACCATATCATGAGCAGAAAAATGTCATACTGTGAAAACTTGAAAAAGGAGTCCTCAGCTCCCGTCTGGAAGTCGTACTTCAGTGAAAGTGGTGACCATGGAGTGAAAATGCAGATCGCAATTATTTATGATGACAGGAGGCGGTCTGAATAGTCACTCTGTGGGAACGAATGGTATGATGGCGTCCACGACATGAGGGTGAGTGCACGACTGCACCTGCTCAGGAAACCATGGCAACTTCATTTAGTTATCTATCAATGGTGGGGGAAAAAACAACTGCAATGGAAAGTAGTTACATAAGCAGAAAAATAGTCTATTTAGTAAAATCTGTCCCTGCCCCTAATCTTAAGCCCTCAACAAGAAAAAAATAACCAGTATGAGAATGAGATCACCACAATATGTTAAGTAAGGGTTAACGCACAGCTTGGAGGGCAGTGACCTGCTTATATGACGTTACTATATATTTGGTTTGCACGTTTGTAACAAAACACATTATTTTCATATTTATGAGCCGAAAACGCATTTATTAGAAGAACTACTTTATTCTGCCAATGATCAAACATTTTTATAGTTTCTGTTAATTGTGTATTAATTATGTATTCTACTTTAGGAATTTTAAGTAACATTAGTTAGAATTAAAGATTATAATAGCACACTGCTTTACTACTGTGATTCGCCTGGCTGGCACTGTGTGTGGAATTATAGAAAAATTTATCAACACCATTCGGTCCAATCGGATTCGAGAATTCTACGGAGTCGTCTTATAGTGCAGAGCAAATCATGTATCTCTCACCTAAACTCACCCTATGGTCACCAGACATAATGGAGGGATGCAAATCCACTATTGCCTTATCCTTCAACAAGTAGATTAAGCTGTAGATTGACTAATGGATTTTCCAGAGCTCAATAGCTTTCACTATTTGCAGAGCACCAGATCCAACAGTGTGCTAGCACAGCAGACACGCCCCCCTCCCCACGGGGAGTGGACCACAGTCGAGTGCTTAGTGATGTGTGTAATGACACTGAGGGTTTCACCCAGCACCGAAGAAACCTTCATAAGGTCATTATGTTTCTCTGAGTTCGTTATTTAGGTCTGAGTGTTTTACTGTGGTCTGAAAGTACCACCAAACGACTACTCTCCACTGTTGTCTACTGGCAGTCTTTCTTTCTTTATTTTTTCCTGTCTCATGCACCATTTTATATAAATGACACACACATTCCTTGGGGCCACTTTATTAAAAAAGGCACTAGGTAAGGAGCATGCACTGATTACAGTGTGATGCCACACCCACCCCACAACAAACCACCTCAAGGATGAGAACCTGAGTGTAGCCATGCAGCAGGCGATACCTCAGCACCACATTAGTCCGAATCGACCAGTTTGAGTTTTTTTCCGGTGGCTAAAGTGCCAATATTGCCACCAAGCACTAAAAGGTGCTATATAAAAATAAATTGACCTTAAAAAATGAAACTGTCCTTTGTTGTTCTATGCAAAAAGAATTGTGCTATCATGTTATTAAAATCCTGTAAATCCCCCCTCCACCCAATGCATATTTTTTTGTTTCTCATATCTGCTTTAACCCTAAGGGTCTAGTCAATGAGGATGATTCTGGGCGGTTCCATAGCTCAATGTTCAACCCAGTCCTCATAGATCCACAATCAATCCACATTTTGCTCCCTCCCAGCTCCCAGCAGACCTGAACCAAACAATCAAGAACAGTGAATGCCAGGTGCAGGTATGTTGGGAGCTGAGAGGGAGCAAACATGTGGAGTGTTTGGGAGTCCCCGAGGACTGGGTCGCAAAACACTGATGTAGTTAATCAGTCTTCTTGTGTTATGAACACATCTGGCTTTTACTTGCATTTCTTAGATTTGATCCTACCTGCCATCCCATAAGCTGACACGTACATGCTGTCGCGTTCTCGCTCCTCCCCTCTCCAAATCGCTGTCAGAAAGGCACCTGTAAGCATCTCCCAAAGGTTAACAAGCTCCGTTCACTTTCCAGTAACCCCGAGCTGTATTTACATATGCTGTGAAAAGCAGTCCGAAGCCTAACAGAGCCAGAGCTGAATGGTGAGCGACGGCGAAAACGGACTCAGAAAAACTCACACGCAGCAGAACCTCTGCTATTATTCCCTCTTCACCATAAGGGAAGCTTACCATGTTTTTTTGGATATCCCAATGAAGGATTGGCACTTTATAATACAGGAATGGCATTTTGGAATAAAACTGGGCTTGGGTTGCTTATTTTTACAGGTCTGTGCACACCTCCCCGCTGGGAGTTTGCTAAGGGGTGGCAAAGTGATGCATTTTAAAATAAACATGTGGTGCGGTTTTGCGAGAGGTGCTGACAATCCCCATGCTCTCCCTGCCCTGCAGCAAAGAGCACTCTTCAGCAAGGCAAAGCGGCTTAGATATTGGCAGGGCGCAGACTCTCCAGCCATTTCACACTGGGTTTAAAGCGTGACAGTACAAATGCCTTCCTAACGCTGATGAGTGAGGGGCCTTCACGTCCAGTCTGATTGCTCTAGGACAGAATTCTCTATTCGTTTGATCAGCAGGATGAATGGTGAGACTGGGGAAGCACTGATGTGTTTAAACATGCAGAAGATAACGTTTAACAAAAAAAAAAAAGAAAATTTACAGAATCATATTTTCCTAAGCCTGAGAAAAAAGAAAAGGGATCAAGTGTTTTTTTTGTTTGCTTGTTTGATGCTTCTGTCCAAACAGACTACTACCTGCTTACACAATACAAGTTAGGTGCTTCATCCAAGGGTAAAACAGCAATTCCGAACTCCCTGTTTGACGCCTAAGTGCTTTCCTTCTTCGATCAGACTTCACTTAAATTTCCCAAGTTCATTTATATTCATTGGAAAACGGTCAAAAACACAGATACATCTCAGTGAACCAATGCAGCATTATTTTTTGCCAGTTAGAAAAACCGCATTCATAATAATCATTGTGGTAATAGCCTTTATCCTGTTCAGGGTGTACCCTTGCTACATGCGACAGGTTTCAGCTCCAGCGCTGTACCGGCAATTGGTAGATGAACAGATGGATGGGTATCTATTGGTGCTTTTTCACTGCCTCCAAGAACCGAACTGTACCCGAGCCACTTTTCCATTGCCCAGCTAAGTAGCGTGGCAGTGAAAACGTGAATAACCTGAGCTGGCTGCATCACCACCAGTTGGTCGAAAAACACAGACAAGAAATAACCAGTGATCTGTGTTGATATACATGGATCATCTGAAGGAAAAAGGGGCATATTTTATATATTACTCATTATTAGTAGAATTGCATGTTGTAATGTACTGATGCTTACCCAATAACTTGTAAAATAATTTTGTAAGTTAATGCTAATTCCGCTAGCATCTGACGCTAACATAACATGTGTGTGGGCAGTAAACAAGTGTCTCTTAGGTTTCATGCCACTGTCTCTCCTAACCCGGCAACTTTTACCGAGCCAACCTTTCTGCAGTGGAAAATCGAAGTGAGCTGGAACTGCTTTGCAACTAGTGTCTCTTGGCGGTACAGGTCAGGTATGGCCTGGTTCCTGTATATCAGTGGAAAAGCGCCAAATGGATAACGGTCTGTTTAAAAATGCTAACTACAGGGTAAGTGTGTCATCATCAGATTAACATCGCAGGTGCAACTGGATCTAACGTTGCCGAAAAATACCGAGCCATCCGGTGTCCAGAATAATCTTCCATTACGGCAGTCCCAATATGCAGGGAAGTTATTCATTTTTCTGTGAAGCACTGAGATTCCCCAAAGCAAATCAGTGGATACAACCTTGTTTACTTGTGTACAGCGAGCGGCTCTAACAGAGATTAGGCTCGTGGCGGGAAATGGAGCATTGCGGTGGAAAGAATGAGGCATGCTAATGGATGCGGTCTCTCTGAGGACCGCCGGGGCAATCTGCTCGCTTAAATACCCGGCCCTCTGGCACGGCTCCACCCACTCAGTCACAACTCATTTGACAGCCGCATCTGCCAACTGGTCCTCCATCCTCCAAAGAAGCGGCAAATCCGATACACGATCCTTTAATGATATCACTACCATTTGCACGGCACCCGTTGCCAATTTGCAGTCGATTTCACACAAACATAATTAAAAAAAATAAAATAAAAATACTGACTATTCAGACCTGACTATGTGCACACTTTAGATTATGGAATAATGAAGTTATACCTGTAACAAAGACTTCACTAATTATTTGTTCTGGAGGAATAGATACAGTTAGGGAGAAAAAGCTCAGTTAGACCTATTTACGTGTAAAGAAATTCACCATAAGGATATATTTGATACACTAAATGTCGACTATCAATAATTTCCACTAAAGGCATCAAATCAAAGGTCAGTATGAGAAGAGCAAATACAAAAAAGTCCATTCTCTTTAGTTTAAAGCTTTTCACAGCAGGTGCCATTTCATTTACAGGGCTGTACCCTCAAACTATAGCAAACAAGAGCATTACCTTTAGTACCGCAGCTTGCTTGAATCAATAGGGAACAGTCCCTAATTGCTTTAGGACAGCTATATGTTATATTTTATTTATGGAATTATTCTCTGCTGACTGAGTTACTGGACAGCGAATAGAACCAGTGTTTCCACAATAAATATCACATGGATACTTTATGCTGAGATTCTAAAATCCTTGAACGTGATGCAATATTACGAGGGATGTGTATCCATGGTAACATCGCCTTGCCTCCGAGCACCAACCTCAAAACTGATATCTCCTCCATCCTCTGCTGTATCTCCCCACCTCCATTACTGGTAATAAAAGTCAGGTCTCCCAAAAGCCATCAGATATTTTTCTTGGAAGAAAAACCAATCAGCATTGCCGACACCAAATGTAATTGGAATAATTAATTAGGCAATCTGAAGCCACTAATCATTTCGCTACAATAATGGAATTTTCAAATTGAAATCTTAAACATATTTTCTTTAGATTTCTTTGATTAGTATTCATAAACACCATTGCCTATAGTTCAGAGATAGCTTCCTTCAATGAACAAAACATAACGATTACCTAAAAACTAAAAATTACCGAAGAATATTAACGATAACGGTCTACCTCCCGGGTGCCACAGAACAGTTTTTTTACACTACACATAAGCATTGCTCAATGTCACTTTCAATCAACATCTTCCTCCATGTCTGCTTCTTTAAACAGCCCCCGCATTCCACCCCTCCCTTGACTTTAATCTCCCTTCATCCCTCCTTCCGTTTTAAGTTCCCGTGGCGCCTATCCGGCGCTGGTGCTCCGTCCCACGCTCCCAGTGGCATCCCGCAGTGAAGGCCACAGCACCGAGTGGACTTCGACACTTACACGTTCTCCGAAGGGGAGCACAGAAATGCCAAGATGAAACCGCCTCCGTCACACTCTGTTATTACGCTCTGCAGCTTTCAAGGACAACTCACCCTGGTCCAAACCGGCTTCCTCTTCCCTCTGCTGCAGATTGGCGCCATCGTGAAAATCTTTGAAACGCGACAAAAAAAAAAAAAAAAAGAGACACTACAGTCTCGATTATATTTATATAACAGGCAAAGCCTTATAATCTAAAGTCCTATATCATACAGGGCAAGGTGTAAACAAAACCTGTGATACCAGCAAGTCTTGAAAGAATGTCAACCTGAACTGGATCTCATGTGTGAAGAAAATGAGACAGGAGGCCAGAGGTTTACGTTCTACCTGTATGGTGTCCATGGGCCTGCATCACCATCATCATCTCAGGACTCACAGGGACGGGGATATTGGCCTCTTTGGGGATATTTCTGAACAGGTCATTTTCCTCATCATCTATGCAGTTCATGTAGGGGACGGCGTGCTTGCTGTCCATGTAGTACATGATGTAAAAGTTACACATCTCGTCCTCTGAGGTGCCCCTGCAGACACACAGATCATACCATAATAACAAGTGGTGAGCATGGTAATTAAGGACCCAAAAGACAAGGCAGACAGGTGTCCCTGGAAAGCTTGAACAGAATGGGAAAAGGGAAGCATTCATCCTTTAAGGCTCCAAGCCACATTGTGTGGTGCAGAAGGGTTGCAGCAAAAGGTGTCTTTCAGTTATTAGTGTTTCAGTGCAGATCGGGGGTGGAAGTGTGTGTGGTGAGTGTGTGTGTTTGTGTAGGGTGGGGATGGAGATGCGTCACCCCAGTCTGAGACTGTAGTGTCACACAGCAGTCACTCACCATGGCAACCAGGGTAGCACGGAGCGCATACACACACACACACACACACACACACACACACACACATACACGTGGGTGGGCGGCCAGCTCAGAATGACACAAAGATTCTCCTAGAGACCTCCGGAAACGACACTCCGCGCTCAATGGCATTTCTCCATTCCTGTGCAAGAGGCTCACGTGGTGCGTGAGACAAGCGAGGGAGCAAAGTGGGGTGTTTTAGAGACACAGGCACCCTCACCTAACAGTCACGGACCATGATGGCACACTCCCTCAAATCTGACACCGTGCAGGTGGAATAACCAGACGATTCGCAGACAGGCCATCAGTCATGCCTCGATTCCCGCTAGAATGTCATCCACGCTTCTTCGAGAACATCGCAGTTGAATCCCCCACACGTCACAGACAGCACACAAACCTCGCTGTCCGTGATGAATCCATGCGTTCATTACAGAACTGCTGCGTGTCAGGAATATGTGCTTCCTGTTTTACATACATTAACTCGGCCATTTCATTCTGTGACAGGATGGACAGTAATAAAATGGCACCAAAGGTTTTACCCTTTTGCAAGTTTAATTTGCTGGATTAAAGAGGGGTGGGCCACGCTCTTACAAACTGCCTTTACCTTCCTCCCAAAAGAGCTGGAAAATACAGGACAGGTTTTTACATAGACCGTTTCCTTTCACAATGACAGATAATCAGAAGAATAGGGAACTCACCCGATGGTGGTGACAGAGGTCTTCCCCTCCCCCGTAAACATGCATCTGGCTGCCAGCGTGTCTCCATACAGGACCTCCACAGCATTGGCCGCTGGGTAGAAAGCCTGAATGGGGGGAGAGCATCACTCGGAGACCAGCCAGACACCCAGAAGTGCACACACACGCTACAAACTATTTTTGGTGAAGGACAAAAGAAAACAAGCTTCATCAAGCTCTATCAAAGCTCCATGCAGAACAGTTCATCCAGGTCTTTATCTAGAAAAGTGTTTCCCAAACCAGTCCTCAGGGACCCCCAGACAGTCCACTCAGTTGCTCCCTCCCAGCTCACACTGGTACCAGGTACTCTGTGTTCCTTATTGGCTAGGAGCTGGGAGGGAGCAAAAATGTGGACTGTTTGAGAGTGCCCAAGGACAGAATTGGGAACCACTGGTGACCCTTTAGGTCCAAGTCAAGATGAGCATTATTACATGGGCCACACAGGAACATTGGAATGCTTGCCATCTCACTCTCCTTCGAGACATTCACATGTGAGAGTAAAGCTTGGGGTCTTAGCACAGTGTCAGCCATTTATCCGGCACCCCTGCAGCATTTTTCAAAAGGTTAAGGGCCTTGCTCAGTGGCCCAAGGGTGATGTGACTATTCTACCCAGCATGGGTTTGGAATTTGCAAACTTCCAATCACAGTCACAGAGGCCCAACCTGCTGAGCCACAGGAGGATCACATCACCTGCTCTGCATGTGTGGAGTGCATGCTCTCCACATGTCATGGGGGATTCCTCCCACAGACATACTGTCAGGCTAATTAGCTTCTCTAATCGGCCAATAGTATATAACTGTGCATAAGCCCTGCAATGGACTGGCATCCCGGGTGTCCCCCTGCCCTGCACTGTCTGGGATGTACTCCAGCTCCCCAGGAGATCAGGATTAACAGTTAGAAGATGGATGGAGCATCAGTATGCATTTAATGATCACCAGTGGATTAAAAAAAAAAAAAAACCACAAAGCCCCATTCAGTGAACGATGTACTACAGCATACATGAAAAGCATGAGGAATCCTAACAACAGGCAACTTTGCAGTAATGACAAAGCCAATGTTGAGTCAACGTGGGTAGAACTCTACCATACATGGCTACACAATACATATCTCTCATATAGTCATCTAAATGCTTGGCAGCCATTTTAAAAAACATTCAACACTACGGAACACAACTGAACACAACTGGCCTGCTTCTGAAAAATTAAAAAGCAGGAGAAGCATACATTTATTCAGAGGTAAGAATAAAATAGCACCAGAGCCTAGTACCAGAATGAAAGATAACGGGCGAGTCATTAAAACCTGCAGAAAGGACCCCAAAGATACGAGTGATATGACCACCATTTAAACAAGGGGGTAATGGCCTTTCCACAGTGTGTGAGAAGCTTTGCTGAAGGTCCTGCTCTATCATCCATGAGCAATGAAAGATTTAATTCAAGAACTCAACAATTAAACATCCATCCATCTTCAGATAATCAAATTTGGTTAGTCTGGTTTCTTCAAACCAGCCATTTTCTGTCTTGTCTGACAGTTAAACAGTGATGACCGCAAGTGTGTGGCGTGTGTGTGAGAGACAAATTTAGTAAGGGATCCCAAAATAGCCCTCGACATGACTGTGTCGAAGAGGTGAACAGGTGAAGACGACAGTGAACACAGCGATAACCGCTAAGCCACCCTGAGCCGCCAGATTCCCTGGCACGCTCCTACGTCACATGACCCCGGGATCATTAAGCCCCTGCTCGACTGACAGCGTGAGTCATGGACTACCAGGGAAAAAGGGCCCGTTCGTGCTGATGATCTGTCCAATGGCCATGTGTGGGGCGGGGCGAAGCGGGGCAAAGCTCTGGTTTCCTCCCTCCTAGACTCACCATGCTCTGCGTCACACAGAGATTGCAGCCCCCCCATCCCCTGTTAATTTCACACCTTGCCCTTTGATGGCACCACACCTGACAGTCTCACAGATTTCAGTTTTGAGGAAATCCCTCTCCTGTCCCCTGACACATCTTATCACGCTTTCCTAATTTGGACTGGACAGACCCCGTTTTGACTGACTCACTTCTTATACTGCAGGGGGTGCTGTGGGGCTCATTAGGATAGGCCTCTGTGCCTGTGATTTGAAGGTCGCTGGTTCGAGTCCCGTGCGCAGCTGAGCAGCCACTGCTCCATGGACGCTTGAGCAAGGCCCTAACCCCCCCCCCCTTCCCCCCGAAAAATGCTCCCAGGGCACTGGATAGACAACTAACCCTGCGTAGGACTCCAAGCTTTACCCTGAACTCTGTGTGCAGAGGTTTTTGTTTGTTTTTTTTTTAAAAATGCATAGGTGAAAATTAACACTCTCCAAGGTACCTGTTCTCGTACTTGTTCTAATAATAAATAAAGCCTCACTGCAGTATGTAGTTTTTTTTTTTTTTTCTTACAGTTGCAGTGAGCAATGTAAGTGTACCCACACAATAGACGTTGCTCACATGGCCTGTCTGCTGCTCACCTCTGTCTGAAACAGGACTAGAAAAAGCTGTTTTTCTTTTAAATAAAACATTGAGATTCTCAGGCCTCTAGGATCTCCACCAGAACTTGTATCAGCTCTGCCCGAAAGTTAACTCAAAGTTTGCCAAAAGTCAACAGGATTGGATGTTTTAATTTTCAGCAGAATTTGTACAAAAGAAGCATTTCTCAGAAGGTAGCTTATTACCTGTGGCAGCTGCGGAGACTGTCGGCCAATTAGAGTCCACTTTCCATCGCGAACTCGGTAGCCACTGACGACTTTCCCTGTGACAAACGATCAGATGGCAACTTGTGAGATTGGGCTGTCATGCTCAGGATATCGTTGCCTTTGATCGGAAAGACAACACCCACTAAGGAGGGAATAACTCGGCCACTCACCTAATCGATGTGTATGCGTCCTGAAGGCAAACGGGTACATGGGATATGATCTGTAGGGGCAGGCGATGTCAGCATTCGTCACTGCAAACAAAGGAAAGGGACTGAACGTTGCCTGGGAGGGGAGCAGCGCTCAAAGCTCTCAAATCAATAGTTTGTTCAACTTTTGCATGCAACAGATCATCAAAAGAAGCCATTTCTCAGGCAAATGCAGGAAAACGATAAATCTCAACATGGAGTTGGTCAGAGGTGTAGTAAGCTAGCGGTCTGGTTAAAATCCGAAACAAAAACGTGAGGGCCATCAAAGGTCACCCCCTTGAAGTCGAGACCAAACAAAAACCTTTTCATCCTCTTATTGTGATAACGCCTAAATGAGAAAATAGATTCCACTGCTACATTATAGCTATGACCATTTAAAGGGTTTAGCCAAATCCCTGAGGGAAACAGACACCTGAGACTGGGCCTGCAATATTACTTCACTGTAACTTAATTTAATAACCGTAATTGCTGGGACATTTTCATTTCTGTCCCCTACTTCTATCTGCGCGGAAACGTCTGCTTGTATGTAATTACCCACTTAATGCCAAACAGGCTGAACTGATATGCCTGTTATACAGTAAAACAAAGGTAGTGTCACCAAGGAATATGTGTGGATTAGTAGAATGCACTTAACACATTAATACAACTGAAAACAAAACAGTGATGAAATACGCTCGTCCCTGGCATTGACGTCACGACCATTCCAGAGACACAAATGAAGGTGCAATGAAATTCAGCCCTCGAGCCTGAACTCCAAATCCAGACCAGACCCATCTGCATCATCTTCACTTCTGGCACTTTCCATTCTCCCTTGTGTCCCTCGAGGCCTGAAGTGAGGTCTGGCCGCTCACCTTTTTTCCCTGGTGGGATCTTGGTGTTCATAGACATCATGAGGTATATGCCAGCAATGAAGGGCTGCCTGCAGATGAAGGGGACAGGCAGTCGTCTGTGAGCATGTGACAGAAAAGTTACATGGGCACGATGGCAGCTCCAAGGCCTTACAGCTTGTTCGATTCAGTGGAACAAACAAGGACACCGACAAGAGTGGTAACATCCCTAACGAAGACGGCCAGCCTGCCCCAGGGTGGGTCCATCCTCCAAAAGCAAAGAGGGATTTAATCTGCAGTTTATTTATTTATGTGCCGTCCTGTGCTGTGCACTAGTGAGCTACTGGACTGCTGAATCGGCTATGTCATTAGGGAAAAATGCAGGTCAATAACTGCAGGCCCATCGATAGCGACATGGCGGATAGATTAATCTCCATCCCCGACTACTTAGTGGAAGCTGTGTGTTTTAGTGATCGCACTGATGAGTCATTAGAGAAAGGAAACGTCTGCCTCTTGCTCAAGGATGTATTTTTCCCATATAAAACTTTCACATCACATAGGTTTCCATACAAAAGTTGTGCAAACCGGCAAAAAAAGGAATCCTTGAAGCCATTATTGCATATTGCTCCTGAGATCAACCATAAGGCACCCCCCACCCCCCGGTGATGAATGCCTTTCTGGTTACTTTTCACACTGCTGATCTCTCATCACACTGACCTTCAAGATAACTACCTTTTCCTGAAAAATGCATTTGTACCCAATTTGAAGATAAAGAAAATCAACCAAATGTTAGCTTTCTGCAACAACTGTTTGTGACTTTCGGTATATTATATTTCTCTAGTAGGAACCTAGTCTCCTGGCATTTTGATTTGAACATTTTTCCTGTTCGGTTCTTGTAATGTTTTGCAGAGTACTATAATTAACCCAATGCTAAATTGCACTTGGTCACTCATTAGAAGTTCAACAGAGCTGCATTATGGGTAGTTGGCTCTTGAGATGCTTGTTATTCTCATATGTCACTTTAGAGAAAATCATCTGCTAAAAAAAAGTTATAGTTTCCAGTTTTGTCTTGTATTATCACCATTAAAACTAGGATGACTTCTCCACCCACCAACTAAGTATAGCATACTGCTATTTAGCAGCTGCATTACTCACCCACAGTCAAGTTAATCAAACAGTGATAAAACTCCCTAGAAGTAAAAAATGGGTTGGAAATGAGTTTCCTGTGGGCCCACATCTGCTTAATGTTTAGATCTGAAACATTTAATGTCAATGAATCACCACTCCATGCCATGCATAGATTTCACACCTTTGTTTAAACACTGAAATGGGATGAAATATGCATCAAAATCGTTTGTGCATTTTTTGCTGGTCTACTGTTGTAAGTGGGACTTGATTAAAGCCTCACTGAGAATACCACAGCTAGTCAGAATTTAAAACCCAATTAATTATAACAGTGAGATAAGCAATACAGAGGCAATCACTCATGATATACAAAGAGACTGTGAAACGCAAAAGACTCCAAACATCCATTACAAAAACAGAGCAATCTGTCGTTAACCTGCGATGCTGGAAAGTCAGAATGAAGCAGGAGGCAAACAATATAAAATCATTTGTTTAAAGACAAACAAAACAGTGACTGATGCTTTTTTTAACTATTTTTTTTCCTTTGCAATTCCCAGCTACTCCCAACAGAAATGCTAAAGGTTTAGGTGCACATAGCTAGCTGTTTATTGCATCAAACTGCACTCACTCTCCTTCCCAATATTTAATAGCCATTTATTTTCACTGAGCAGCTATATCTTTGCAAACAATACTAAGAGGAAACAGGTCATAATGCTTTAAGCAGTGCTGATCAAAATTTCAGCTTGGGAGTATAGCTTTCAACATGTCCACTTCTCAACATGCCTAAAATGACAGACATTAGTATATCGAGGTGTTGCAGCCATACCCGTGTTATCATTCTGAAGCAGATCCTATCCTATGTCGGCGATTCTGATGTTGCGATTGCTGTCACAATAAGGCTATTAAAGATGGCATCATTACATACCTCAGGAAATCACTCTTTAATTGACATGTTGACAAGGAAAAGATGTAGGGCATCCTGGATTAATCATATTCATGATCTATACTTATACTCAGTAAAAAAGATGACAAAATCTACCTTCATGTTTGTGCAAGATCGAGTAATAGTACGCCTAACACTGTCCAGTATACATTGGGTCTTTTCCAGAAATATCCTATTAAATAACGCAAGCAGTGGGCTGCAAAGTTTCTATCTGATTGCTAGGTTGTCATGTGTAGATAATCAATTCTATTTTCTATTCGCTTTAACAGACATCCTGCACTCCACTGTGTTGTAACAAGTCAGAGTGTCCATGCATTTGAATCTCCAGTGTTCTGGTCAGAAGGCCAACTGAAACACTACCGAGTATTGACTACAAATTCAAAATTATATCATAACTGTTACTTCGGACCAGGAAGTCACAGGGTCCTCTCGGAAGGTAAAACAAATGTTGCTACTGGGCATAAAGGTCTTAATATCATTCAAGGCCACATGGGAATTGTGTTTGCTTAACCCATTTAATCATTAATACAAAACATATAATGTTCCAGAACCTTTAGAAGAACATGGGCAACATTTTCTTTGAATATTTAACATTTCCTAAGACAAACATGAAAGGAAGCAAACATTTGCCAGATACTTACGGTTTGGAAGTCATTCTCAAGGTCACACCCGAGCAGTCTCTATGGCCGTCTGAAAGGATTGTTGCAGAGTTGCGCAAAATTAGATGATGTTTTCATTTATGTACAATGATCTAACCTTTGCAAAAGACTCAAGATGTCACAGATATTCACATGGGCAAAGAAAATCAATGAAAATCGAGTTCGTTATTTATACTGCCAGTCACAGTACCACGTACCCTTCAGAGTGAATTTGGGTAGCTGTGATAACCCAGATGTACAGATCTGAATCTTGCAGCTATAAAAATGCTTTGAAATAACCAAGCTTGCACAAGGAGGCGAAAAAATATCCCCCCTTCCCGCCCCGGTCTTCCCGACAGTAAGTGCATTTACTGGAAGGGCTATTACCCATAATTTATAAATGCGACACCAAAGATTGCCCAGTTAATCGAGTGCAGTGCTGTACACGGTATCAAGTATGATTTAAGAATTTAAATAAAGCAGATTTTTTCATTAATTTTTTTTCGACACGTTTGGCTCATTTCAGCTTAGTGCTGTTATTATTTTAGACATACTATAATAAACTTAATATGCATAAATCTTTTACATACATCCTGGCCAAGGTCACGAGGGGCTTGGTGTCTATCCCAGGCAGCATAAGGCACAAGGCTGGCATGTCAGTCCATCACAGGGCACATACACTCAATCACGAATGACACCAATTAGCCAACTGCAGTATTTGGACTGCATAAGGAAACCTGGCCAACACGTGAAGAACATGCAAACTCCCACACACACAGAGCAGAGCGATGACGGAACTCAAAACACCAACGCTGGAGGCATGTGGAGGCAGTGATACCCACTGAGTTGCCTTGCCACCCCAAATGTTCATTATTCCCATCATATATCATGTTTCTCACACGGTTACCTGGTCATAAAGCATCCCACTCCTGCACTCAAGCCGTCTCATAAATCAGTCTGATTCCGCTTAATTAGCAGGAGCTGAGCACCAGGCAGACCTGGTATATTTTAGGGTTCCTGTACCCAGTACCAGTCGCTGCTCTTGTTGAGCCCTAGATAAGCTTTACCGCACAATTTCACTTTGCCAAAGGGGGCAGCTGGTATCGAAAGGAGTACCCGCTCAAAAGATGGCAACCTAGGCAGCGGCCTGTGTCATCCAAAAGGGTTGACCGGCCCCACCTGCATTCCTCTTCCCTTTCCCCCAAAACATGGGCCAACACCCCACTGCCTCTTCTCGGGGCCACAGTTCAGCTGCCCCGCCGATGGCATGCTCAGCAGCCCCATGGGGGCGCCCTCTGCATGTGCCGCGAATAACACTGGCTGGGCCGCTCCTTAAGTCAGTCGCTGAAATGGAATGGTGGTTGAGGGATTTCGGTTGAGGATGGTGGTTGAGGGATTTCGGCTGGCACCTGTTCCTGTGCATTTCTGTTCCCACGTATGGCCCGTCGACCCCTGAGCTAGGTGGGCTCAGAGCGCCCACTACTGGACAAGGTGAGACCCTGCCTGCATACACTAGCAATTACTCAAATAAATCCTAATGAATCATACAAGCTCCCTTATTACCAAAAAAAGGGGCTCCAAAGGTCACAAACCTGCAAAGTTTCAGAAATAACGAGCCATGCCTTTTATTTCTCTGTGATGTACATTCCATACAAATCATTACAGCCGGACAGTGGCAGCAATTTCAAACTCATGAATGGTTTTTTATGTTAAAAGCTCACCTCTGAAAGCACTGACATCCCCATAGTGCATCTGCAGCACGAAGTGAGTAATTGTCGTGTCTCCTCCGACTTTAAAGCCGACATCTACAGAAATGAGATTGGGGAGGACTTAATTAAAACGCCAAAGGGGGCCCTCCACTAGCAGCAGGACACAGCGGCACAATTCATAAGCAACGAAACATGAATGACACCCCCCTCCCCGTAATTCTCCAAAGGCCCCTCCCTGAAGGAAAAGCTACCTTTGGGCAACCTGGTGGGCGGGGCATTCCTTGCCCAGGCGTAGATGATCTTGGAGTCGTGAACGCAAGGACCCTGCTCTGTCCCACAGTCCCTGATAGGGCAGAAAAAGAGAGGAAGCATGGGATACTGAGCTGTTCGCACTCATTTCCATACAAGAGAGACACTAACAATCACATCAAGATAATAAAGTGCGCTAGGCCTGGTAACAATAACCGATGCATTATAATAAACAGTGCGGTCAGCAGAAAGCACCTTCCCGCATATCTAAATCATTCAGGGCAGCCAAAAAGCGGCACGGCCCCCAAAAACGATTTACCATCTTCCACGGCTCTTGGCTGATTCTAACACCATTCATCCTCCATGCAGGGACTCATTCCTCAGCACAACATGTAGCCTCGCCAAACTGAACAGGGGCTTCCTGACACCTCTGCGTCGAGGATTAATAATCATTGCTTTCAATTTGTAACCCATGTATCCAGTAACACTCGGCACTTGAGAATAAATTAAAGCACAATAAACCGCGAGCCCAAGTAATCAACACACAGAAACTGCAACACAAAATTCTGGTGTTCTTTTTGATATCCATTCTTGTTATTTTCAGAACCCTCCTAAATGGTAGCTACACGACCTGGCCTACTTTCACGCCTCCTTTCAATTAAACCTCAAGAGCTTCTATATTTTCAATGTTTTTAGACTTAAAAATAATTGAAATTTTAAAAATTCTGAGTAGCCTTTAAACACATTTTTATGTTGTGTCAGATACACAGAGAATTTGGCCTGGTACAGTTAACATGACAGTGTGCTGAATGGCTAGTGTCCTTAAAAATCAATGGGACATAAACCAAACAGCAAACCGTTTTAATAACAGATGTGCCCGACAGCAGCTGTGTTTAAATGGTAAGGAATCCTAAGGATCTCCCATATTACAAATAAGACTTCATATCATTACGTGTATGTGCATGAGTGCAGTGTGTGCATTTCTTTTGTGGAGTACAATTAGCTAAAGTGCTAACAGTAGAACTATTTTATAAATATGAAATGCCTCTGTGATACCTGATCTTCACACTAAAATGGAGCAGGACTGAAGTGGTAACAGGCCCTTAAAGAATGAAGCACACCCAGGGCTCAAACAATGTGACTAGTCAAACCGTCTTTGTCTACTTCATCACAAAGCCCGAGGAGAAGAATGTGGAGGGGAAAAAAAGATCCCAGGGGTCAGCTTTGTGAATCCCCGTTGTCTAGGTGGTAGCAGTTGCTATAGTAACAGGCAAGTTTATTACTGAACGTATGATGGAAGCTCTTTCTGGGCTTGACAGAAAACAGTCATCCAGTGAATTAGCCGACTTAATAACACAAATGACGGCCACAGTGCTCCTCAGCACAAAAAACACACCAATTAAATTGCTAAATCTGACTTCAAAAGAAACACTGCGCGAATGAAATTGAATTTTCATTTGATTAATTATTTGAATAGGTTTCAGAATATGCTTAAAACAGAAGTCTGAAATCCTACACCTTGGTAGAATGCAATTCATATCATGTCCAGAAATAATGCTGTATGTTTGGTTAAAAAAAAAGTCCTGAGGAAAAGAAGTTTAGATAAAAAAGATTGATTATTTAGAGAAAGGTGTTTGAAGACAGTAAGCGGGTCAAAACATATAGAATGGAATTGAGTTCATGCATACAAGTAGATTAGCATATATTCACTGGCAGATAGGTGCTCCACTTGTTGACCTACCAGTACGAATCGGTTGATGAGGGGGTGCTGCAGCCGTACAGGAGCATGTGGTGTGTGGTGTCCATGCTGGCGTGTGGCACAAAGTCCACTAGAGAGATCGGGGGCAATTGTTACAAATCTGATAACTTTTTAATAGATAAAACTCATTCCTAAATA
>JAODJW010000117.1:857281-869105 GCA_026777045.1 Hyperopisus bebe
TTTGTTTGCCCCTGACCAGACTTATAGTCAAGTAGTAATGAGTTGGAACCCCCCTCGAAATCTGTCGCACCCCCCCCCCCCTCCCCGAAATTCATTTCTGGCCATGGATGTGCTATGCTGGTACTGTATGTGGCTCATTGGTTGGAAAGTCTGTCTGTCTGTCTGTCCATCCATTTTCTATTCCTGCTTATTCTATGTAGGGTCGTGGGGGTCTGGAGCCTATCCTGGAAGATACAGTTGTGATTGGAAGGTCACCAGTTCAAATCTCATGGCTGGCAGCATGAATTCACTGGCGGGGGGGCTTTAGCATGGCCTTTATGCTAAATTACTCCAGGGATTGGTTGACCTTGCTTTCTCAATTCTACCTTGCTTAGGAAAAAAGTGACCGCAAAATGATGGCTATTTATTAAGTTCCCTTAGCATTGTAAGCTTACAGGGAACAAGTACAGAGGGATTTTTCTTCATCTACAACCAAAACAGCAACATCCAACCAGATCATGTTTCAGTTTCTTCAGCTCAAATTGATTGCAAGCCTCCAAATAGTGACTCAGTAAAAAGTCAGTGTGCTTTGTACTATTACACAGTGTCTTTTAGGCACCAGTGTTTTAAGAGCAAGTGTTGAAAATAACAGTACTTTATTTGCTAAGAAGACAGTAATTATCTCTCTTGGTGTAGCATCAGTTTTGTAATCATGCCAGGTTTCCAGGTTCATATTTAAACAGATACAAATGTCAGCACAGAAAAGTGTGGGTTGCAGGATAATTGCCTTCCTGGAGACCGGTTCCCATCGTTTATTGTCACCAGTCGGTTGAGAACCTCTCAGACGAAATGCTTGACCCGGACGATCCCCAGCACAGCGCTGAACACCGCTTTTTATCAGAACCACAAGCTAAGACTAAAGGTAACAAGTATGTGCTAACAGTGCTGGCAGTCCTTGGGGAACAGGTGACGTCTCCTCAAGCGGGACAGACTCTGGGTAACCCAGAGGGACACAGTCACTCAGTGAAATTTAAACAGCACTTAAATAGTCGGGACATTTAAACTGAACATGGCAGAGCTGGGAGCATTTGTAAAGTTCAGAACAGGGGGCAAAGGCTATCCAGAGGATGTGTACCATGAATTACAATAAAGCACTTTATATTCTAACTATTCAACTATCAGTGGTTGAAAGCAGGAAGAAGGATGTATAATATTTCTAAGGAAAGATGCATCAAAAACATCTGCAATTACTGGAGATATGGAGGAAAACTGGTGCAAAATGAGGAGCTTTAATGAGTAGTATCGTTACCCGGCTATACAGCTGTTATGGTTTCTGATGTTGATGTCATTATTCCTCAGTATGTTTTTTTTTTTCGGGGGGGGGCAGTGTGCTGCGGCTATGATCAGAAGGCTCAAACCCCAGGATCAGCTCTAGGTGAACAATGGCGCTGTACCGGATAAGTGGCTGTGAAATACGGACAGATGGATGTGCAAGACAGTAAATCCTAAACCAAGTGTAATTATAAGCGATGCTTTACCTCCTGCAGTGAAGTACAATGTTATGGTTCATGAGCGATACCTTTTATCAAGGAGGATTAAGCAGTCAGACCAGTTACTGGCATATAATTTAGTGTTCGTTAAGGTTATATACATTACTAGACCTTTAATTAAGCAAACAGACTAATGACTGTTACTATTTTAGTACAGGAAGAGAATATAATAACCAAATGTTTCTTCTGTAGACAGGTGCTATCATTAGCTTTCTTAGAACAAACTGTTTATGTTTCTGTAATTAATCTAATGTCCCTCAGGTGTGCTGATCATAGCATGTGTGAGATAAATTTAAGCTGTGGCGTAAATTACTGAATGTTCACAGTAACAGACTAGCGGAGCCAATCAGTGGCAACCCATCACGGTGAAGGCCGAGTGGCTATCTGCAATCTCCTTCCCGCCTGCAGGTCTTCCTGCTCTATTTATGGCACCCCCTTGGGTTTTTCTCTTGTCAGTCTTGGCTGTGAAGCATCAGAAAAGGACAATTCTGCTCAAGTCCATCTGCCTCTTCATTAATCCTTCATTATGTTTGTGGGACATCCTTAAATTTACAGGTTAATTGATTTTATGACACACTCTTGTGGCATTTTAGATTCTTTTTTTTCCCCCCAGTGACTGGATGTTTGGTGGTAAAATAGAGAACATGAAAATTTCCTGAAAACACACAGCTAACTGTGTATCACATCATCTATTCATCACAGCTCCCAACATGAAATCGGTGTAGTTAATAGGCTTATTCCATGGTGTATCCATACTATAGAACACACGTGGTTAAATCAAATTACACTTCCCTCTCTAGATGCAATATCATAGATGTGCTATTGTGTGGTGCTGTAATTGCAGAAAGGGATGGAAGACTGCCATAAGAACAGATAAGATGTTTGGGACACTAAAGCAACACATTATTTAAAAAGTCAAACCAAAAATGGATCCATCATTTCTAATAGTAACAAATTGTAAAAGAAACTCAAAAATCTTTAGAACCCAAAGCAGTACACCAAACATAATCAATGTCCATCACTAGCTACAAACATCTGCCTTTCAGTGCTTGTAGAATATTATAAAGCTAAGAGGATGAAGTATCATTGCACAGGAAAATTAAAAACAAGCTTGTCCAGCACTGTAAACAGAGTTTCCCAGTTGGCTTGAGTTGCAGTGAGCGGACTTTGACGGAGATTAGAAAGTCAGCTGGTTGAACACATAGGGGAAGGGGGATAGTTGCCATGGTATTTAGGGTGTTTTCTGTGGTTTCCAAGTCTCTTGGTGTTTTTTTCTTGAATGTTTTGTTCACAGAACATCTTTTAGTTTCATGTATAGTACTGAATCATTTGACCTCTCCCCAAAAAGGATCTAGGTATACTATTACTATTTCCTGACTAAATGAGAGTTCTAATCAACAATCTTCCCAGCCCTTCAGCCTACACATTCGTTTTTGTTAAAAAAAACTTCTGTTTATTTTTTCTGTGTCCTATGGTTTCCTGTTTAATAATCGTAAAGTATTTTAGTTTATCTGATCCAAACATGTAACGATGATGCTTTTCTTTTTTCATACTTCATTCTCTTAAGCTTCTCTGCTACACAGTTCACCTTGCCAGATTCCAGTTGTCTTCCTATTTTTTTCACCAGGCCTTGTTACGGCTTACCACTGAGTTAAGCTGTGTTTCTCCTCTATTTGTTCCACCTGTCATTTCATCCAACACCATGATCAGCATGTACTAGAAGGCTAATCCTCTATCTTTTTCTCTGCATGAGCCCGTCTTTGTTATACATTATCCTGATATGGAATAACCAGTTAAAACTGAACTGTTTTTTTAAATTCTCTTGACTTAAAGGGATAGCCCATAAACATTTCCATAGGTTTACATTCAATATTATCATTTAAAATTTGATTTAATTGCAAACATGATCTGAAACTGCATTTTCTGTTTATTATAATTAAATTCAGTGATTGTTGTTTGAGGCAAGCTTTGGTGGTAGTTTTTAATTGACCAACCTTGGTGTAAACATGGAGAATGGCAACGGTGAGGCCAGTTCTGCCAAATCAAAGGCAGAAGTATAGTGTCCACCAGAGACATCTCCCTCTGCACGTCCATTGACTTAATCTTCCCATCCATATAGATAACGAACTCGAAAGCTGAGAACCAGCCTGATGTGGATAGCTTGTATGTTTTCAAGTAAGTAAAAAAAAAAAAAAAGCCATCATTTCTATAGAAACATACCTTCTTTCACAGAAAATCAGACAGAGATGCAGATTGGATACTTAAAAAAAAATATGGACAGCCAATGGCACAGAACAGCTGAGCAGGCTGCACAAACAGAACAATAATGACCCTCTAAAAATAACCATCTAAAGATGCTCAACCAAATTAGCAGACTTCGTATACAGCTTCATCTTAATTCATCTATGTCGGTCTTTCTGTCTATACCTGCCATGAAGCCTGGACTGGCTATCTGGCATACCGGGCATTTTCCCAGTCATCTGATGGGTTCGTGGATAGACAAAATTTATAATAAGTCACCTTCCATTCATTTTCTGTAACCGCTTGTCCTGTTCAGGGTCGCGGGGGGTCCAGAGCGGCAGGAATAATGGGGAACTCCCGCCCGCAAGATGTATCATAGAGATCCCCTCACTGGGTGAAATCGTAGGTATATATGTGCGGTGGGCCTGGCTACTCTGTCTGCCATGAAAGACTGCATTGCACCCCGGTTATAATCTTCAGTGTAAGGCTTTCCATTGTCTGTTAGGATCATACTGTAAATTATTGCTCTCCGATTGCGTTTTAAAATGCATGCTATCTGCTGTTACAACAATGCATTTTAAAATCCGATTAATATTTACAATATTTCAGTTGCCATTTTTAATCATTGTTACACAAGTTAACCAAAATATTTCAATTCGTCAGATATGCAATCCAAAACAAAGGAACGCCTCCTTGCGATTTTGCCAATAACTATCGTATGTAATCTATTGATCTAGTTTAATTCATGCTTTTACCCAGTAAATCACTAGTTAGTCAACTTCAGCGAAATGCATACACTGAACGAAACTGGTTTAAGGAATCTTCCGCGCATATCCTAATTCCAATTTCATTTTCAGTCTAGACACGCTTAATGTGCCACCGATGTAACTATCGCTAACATAACTTCAAACACAAAGTGCGGACTGTCGCTTAGTGTCATTGGCCAAGATATCGTCCTAATTTGCATGCGCGCTGCTAACAGACGTGATTGGACAGATGACACGTCAATCAGGAGCGGGGTGTCAGGCTGGGCTTCGCGTGCAGCTGCTGAGTAAGTCATGGTAATGCGAGCAACAGAAAGGAGCGTGCCACAGCGGAGGGAGAAATCTGGCTAATAAAGGCTCAAAATTGACTAATCTCACCCAAAGGATCTAATTAAACGCCGCCCGAGACATGCGCCTTTCACGGAAACGGTGGACTATTTGCACTATAAGTATTCTCTTGATTTTCTATAAGACAAAAGAGATAACAAGAAGTGAGGAACATCAGGAAACCCAACTCGCAGGGTAACGTTACCTTCTTTAGCTTCTGGTAATACAGAGAGCAAGATGATGCCGACACTATTGATATGCATGTACAACATGTTTGCCGTCTGTAATTTTATTTGTGACCGGTGCTTCTTCTCCAGCCTACGTTTTCTTTGTGAAAACTGAAGTTATATAGGTAGGTGTAGCCTATTTCAGTGTAGAGTCTTGCAATTGGACCCTGCAAGTGGTCCAGCCCATGGCAATTGTATTGGGATGGATGCTTATTTTCCTTTGTTTGCCCTGAATTTAAAATCAGTTATCACACCGACAATTGGCCCTTCCGAATCACCCGGGGGAAAGCAAATTTAATGCCATATCCCAGTTTTCTGTCGGTCATAAATAATTTATTGACGGTTTGTGATCATGTTTTTAGTAAAAGGATGCAGTTCAAATGAAGCAGACAGGTTTTTAGGTAGCTGCAAGGTGAAGCGTCAGTGCTGTAATCACAATTTAACCATTATTTTATTAAACAAGCCAGATTTCTTTCCACCCTCCAAATTGCATTTAAAATGTTTGGTGTAAGAATGATGTAAGCTTTTCAGTGTGTGTTTTTTTAACTATTGCTCATGGAGCTGAATTTTTTTATTTTTATTTTTTTTGAAGCTTCCCTATAAGGGTTTTTTAGAAATCTCAAAGTTTTGCGACAGATATGGTATCCTTAAGTGCTTTTAACCAACCAGAGAGCTGTTGACAGACAAATGCAGTCAATGTAGGTCTGCTTCAGATATTTGTCATTATTCACTATATTCAGCAAGATAAGGATTTGTGGGTGTGCACTGCAAGCTCATGGGATGTTTTTTCAAGGAAGGAATGTAATTTGTGTCCTGTGTGAACATGTCTATTTTGGAATTACCCTTCTGAAAATTTTTTAGTTTGCACCGGAAGTGTCAAGCATATCGGAAGTTTGTGTTAATTTTCACTCATGCTACTCCTACTTAAATCATATATCTGTATGTTCACCACCCCACCCCACACACAGCAGTTCCAATAAAGTTTTCTTGGTCTCTGTTGTGACACCATAGAATTATATTCACTTTGTAAGGACTGAAAGGAGAATATGTCTAGCTTTATTAGCATAGCAGTGTTTGGAGGAAGACCGACCCAACGCAACAGAAAGATTTCACTGTAGACCTGTGGTTTTGAGTTTTTTTTTTTCCTTCCATCGCTTCAGACTCTAAGCACACGTTAAACAGGAAACCATGTCCTGCCCGACAAGTTAACTGACAAGATTGTTTTGGTGCCAGTCCCCATTTCTGTTTACCATGTCACTTTTAATCTTGGTACATTTCAGAATGGAACTGTTTCTGTGGTTAGAATACTTAGATTAAAAACCCTGTTATGTATATACCTACAATAAAGGATTAACATTGTCCTGAGCTGTGACGTTTTTGGGCTTTTCAGAGATTACTTGTAATGTGTTACTCATTGATACAGATCATTTAAGTCACAGTGTTCTCACGCACTGGGTTTTCAAATGCAATGTAAGTATCTTCAGGAAAATTTGTTGTCAGGTTGGGGGAGTAAAGCAGGATTTTGCTCGTCCCTTACATTAGTGTTAACTGGCCTTTTAAAACATAATGGATCTGTGTTGTCATTTATACTCTACACCAAGACTCTTGCAGGAAACATAGTTTGTTGATGCATTAGTTCTCTTTTGTCATGTTATGGGTGTCTGCGTCCATTTTGCTCTGGTATTTCTATGCAAAGAACCATATGACATTTCCTTGTTCCATAGTTTCCTTGTAAGTTTAGGTTTTGTTTGTCTTATGATGAGCATTAAAGCAGGAATAAATTGGATTGGTGCATGTCATAATTTATTCGCTGAACCTTGGTGTGCGTGGTGAATTGTCTCTACCGGCTACATTAGCCCAGTGCTCTGAATTTCTTGTGGTGTGCCAAATGAGGAACCATAACTTGCTTTGTGCAAAAGCCCATGGGTCCTTACTGTGGTCTTCCCTTTCAACTGACAACTGCGTCCAATCTAATGCAAGATCACAGCTGGGTCACATATTGTATATTCACTATAGCCAGGCTGCTGAGGCAGGTTCTAGGGACAAGTTATGACAATATAGCATTTGCTTAGAGTTTAACTAGTTTTTTTTATGTATTTTTTGTTTACTTATGCTGTGTTAAATTTTGAATGTAAGTAAATGTTAATACATTTTGTTGCCCTATTATTGTGCAGTACAAACTGTTCAAAGTACAAATTGAGGGCAGTTTACATGGTTTCATAATGAATCTGTCTTGAGAATTTTTTTCTTAGTCTTGCATGTTTTTTTTCCCCTATGGTGGATGTAAGTTTCTTGTTGCTGCTGCTTCTCTGCATGCCACAATCGCTGTGAGTCGTGACGCTTCTCGTATCGAGGAGAACAGCCCCCTCCCACCTACCATCAACACGCCGGTGCCTCTGGAACACCAGGCTCACCACTATGTGTAACTGGGTCACGTAACAACTGGGGTCCCTGTGAGCAGAGCCATAATCATTAAATGCCAGGAACCGCGGGCTGAATCACGTTTCTCGTTCCATCCTTCCTCCAAGGTTTCGACCAATGACCTTTCCGGCTGTAAGGTCAGCTTAAGCAGTTTTGTCTTTTATCCAGAATGTAACATTTCCAACTTGGTTCATGAAGAAGTGAAAGGCTATTACAGCATTTATTTTGTTCCACAACGTAAGTGGGGGAATCCAGGCCAGTAATGCTAAGTGACCATGGAATTTTTTGAGGTTTTTTCACCTGATGATGATGGCTGAATACAGCAGACCCCTTGGTGAAATTTGAATAAATGGACTTGACCTATTTGAACAGAGCAGAATTAGCATTGGGAAAATAAGGCAACAGGCAACATATTTGACATAATTACAGAACTCCATATTTAACTGAACCAAAGTGAGAATGTGCCAGTCTGACTGAAAGTCTGTCTGGAAATTTGTAATTATATTTGTCTTCTTTATGCTCACAATTGTATGTAAAGAAGGTTTCTGAAATTATGGGTTTCAGGTTATGGTCTATTACTGTCATTGAATGATTTTTTACGAGCCATGACAGAGAAATCTCAATCGTTATTGGTCGTTTTGTCATATATTAATTGACTGATACCACCGACGGACGGACATCTTGTAATTTGGCTAAAGCCTGGGCTGTTTGTCAGGTTTTTCCACACCAATGACGGAGACTGACACTCATTGTTCGTATTCTTTCACAGTTTAGGGTAATTGTGTTAGCTGACTAAAATCTCTTGGAGGAAATCTTTAATAAATATTATGATGTAACGATGCAGTGAGCTCCTTCTTCGTCTGACTGGGCTGTGAAGGTGAACATCCCATCATTGGTGAGCCCAAGCCCTGGGCCCTTTGCTCCGCCTCCTCCCCCCGCAAACCTGAACCAAATAAGTAGCTGGAAGATGGATGGGAGGCTATATACTGGATGTAGTTTTATTGGCTTTTACTACCAATAGGCTGTAATGTTGCAGCGTATTTGCGTCACCAGTAGGGCTAGTCCATGGGGGTATGAGGTTTCTGCTGATTTACAGGCTTTTTCTTTAATGGTACTTCATGCACAAATTTGTTCAAATTCAAACCAGCAACCTTCTGGACGGACACACACACACACACACACACACACACACACACACACACACACACATAGATTCTTAACCCAGAGGTGCACAACGCTCAGCAATCATCAGTTACTAATGTTTTTCTCTTAATTCTGTGCAAGGTGCTGTTTATGGTAAGTACTTGAAAGTTAACACTTATCAGCAAGCACTCTCCGACATGGCAAAAAACTGCTTGTTTCCACAAATAAATTTTGACCTTGAAAAGGGGTGAAAACTTCAAATGAACCGTTAGTGCTAAGACTACATGAGTAAAAATGGTGCATAAGATTGGTAGGTGAGTCGAAACAGCATCTAGCCAGAAATTACTTGATGCTGGATCTGATTCTACTTTGATCATAAGTTCACGTTGGGTCAGAGGGGTCATTTTGTGTAATTCATTGTTCCACCAAGAAGATTTCAAAATTTTGAGCTGTCTGAATTTAGTTCCATCAGTCACTTGGTGCCTGGTTTTGTTTTTTCACGAATAACATCAATGGCTCTGTCCATCTGCTTTTTGTAATCACATGTCTATGACCCAGAGATAAAATAAAACTTGAATGAAGTAAGTTAATCGCTACTAAACGCTGCAATGGGTTGGCGCCCTGTCCTGGGTTGTTCCCTGCCTAGCTTGGCTGTGAATATCTGTTTTATGAACACATTTTGCTGATGAAAAATGTAAGACTTCCAGTAGTTATTATAAATTATCATCAATTGAAGAACAATCACATGTTTTTCAAAATATGCCATTCTACCGTTGCCAAATCGGGCTGGTCACACCTACTTACTGTAGTTGATTAATGTACCAGTTTTAGTATGATTAAGGCCATTAATTTGCTGCAACAAAATTTTAGTGTTTTTCCCTGATGACTGTTTTGTTCCAGGATGTAGAGCAGATGAGTGATGCCAAATTGACAGTTAATGATAGTCCTCAACATATACAGACAGATTAGCCTAACTGTCGAGCCGTTTGACGCAAAATGGATGCATTTAAGCTTCATTTACGGCAGTTGCCTTTAATAGTACAAACCCTTTCCAAAGTTTGCTTTCTATCTCAAATGTAAACTGAATGCCTTTAAAGTATTAAGACTGAATGATAAATAAAATATTCTGTAATTGCCTTCTTTTTTGATAGTTGGTATTGGGAATCCATTTAGCATCATTAATGTGTGATATTACATGCTAAATGTATCTCAAATGTCACCTCGATCTTTTAATTGCAGTAGGAGAAAGTCTATAATGAATGCACATCAACCAGACCCTGAAACAGTAATGATAGAAATGTCACCATATGTATCTGATGGATTGAAGTAAAGGTTGACGCTGAAAAAGGCTGTGATTTTAGCTAATAAAAATGTACAAAAAGTCGGGAACCATTTACCATAAAACAAAACGGCTAGAGTGAAGAGACACTTAGCCATGGAGCGATGTATTATAAGTGCTAACAGCAAGATAGCAATTGCTACACCAGGATCTACTTCAAAGCTGATTGAGGGGCCAAGCCGTTGTGCGACCTTCAGATCAAAACGTTGATTGTGAGGAGGATCTATCCTATTTGCATGCAAGCTCATGTCAAAAATGTCATTGTTTTGTGCTGTATTGCTGTATGTGTATGAAGCTCCCAAACATGAGGTCTTAGAGCTGCCCATCTTATATTTTATCATTGGTTTGAGCTCTACTTTCATTTGAATATTTTCTAAACTGATGGTTTACGTAACGCTTCTCCAAACCAAGCATCCTATTTAGGACAATATTGTCAAGTTGTATTACTTTTTAATCGAAAATAGGTTCAGGAAACCAAACTGCATTTAATAAAATGACTTATCATGTTTTCCGAATAATATTGAGCACTAGGTGCAATGTTTTACAATGTACAAGATGCATGCAAGGTAACTTAATTCTCTGTGGGATCCTCTGTGCAGTCCGAGATCGGATCTCCGAGAAACGGGAGTGCGCATGTCGAAACTTCTGGCTTGAAAACTCGGAATCCGACTCGGAATCCGAGTTCCGAGGACAAATGGAACGCACCATCTAAATGTTTAGTAACTCATAATTGAATGAAATATATGTACAGTGCTGGTTTGGAGGACGCTAAGCGTGTTTACTGCAGCCTCTCAACATGATTTCGTAGTGGTCTCTGTATCCCACAGTTATCTTTGTGTCTCACGTTTCTCATATCTTTTCGCTTCAATTTTGGTTTCCTTGGCGAGCAAAGCAAACATTTTTTAATTAGTTAATTAATTTAGTTAATGGTCATAAAGAAAAACATTTAACCAGTTTTAGTGCTCTCTCTGCGTTGTGTTTCTCGGTTCTCTGGTAGTGTGTGGGTGCAACTGGAGGTGCTGGAGATCCGTCGTTCCTTTTATTGACAGGTCGACCTGAAATTACCAAAATTACAATTCCCCAACAGTTCAGCTCTCCTGCCCACCTACAATATAAATCCATAAGAAATGTGCACGCTATTCATCTCTTATAACCAATATGCCTTAATTTATCTGTAGGCTATTTAGAAGCTCGCGCCCATACTCTTACCTCTTCCTTCGAATAGAACAGAAGTGAGAGTAAAAAGGCGACAGCGGCTAATATAGGAGAGGCAGCTTGACGAGAAATGTAGTTTCAACCATGTGATTAGTCCGTAAATTAAACACAAAATAAACTATAAAAGAATTTTTGTGAAATTATATAAATACAAAACACAACCCATGTTACACATGTCTTTGGACTGCTGGAGGAATCTGAAGAACCTGGAGGAAAATTTAATATCTGTACTGATTCTCAGACAGGGATTGCAACTTTGTTTGTTGATTCCTCATAGACATGTCTAGTAAAATGTCATGTGAAGCCTCATGCACACACAGGACATTTACACTAAGGGAGGGCTTTTCCCTATTAAAGATGCTGGCTTTCTGGAAGGCCAAGCATCTGTAATCTGTTCTGGACTTTTGATGCCCTTGGGCGTAATGTCTCTTTAGGTGTCGGCAAGTGGCCAGTGGGTACTTCTTTGCAAGAAATCCACTTCTGGGAGAGTAAGAGAGATCCATCTGTAGATACGACACTTGGTCCAGGGCAGCTTAAACGAGCACAAGGTGCAGTCAGCCTGTGTCCTATTAGTGTGTCGGCTTCCTCTCACAGTCCACCTGTGTGGAATTGTATTTT
>JAODJW010000117.1:869210-884855 GCA_026777045.1 Hyperopisus bebe
GTGTATAAAAATTTAGCGAGGCATAACAATTGTGCACAAACCACCATATAGTGCAAAGATGGTACACATAGTGCAGACGAGTAAACACAGCACAAGCAAATTCAAAAACTGAATAGTATATGGATGTCCTGAAAAGGAATATAAAGGAATGACCCTACCCTCGCTGAAGGAAAATCAAGACTGATTGATTGAAAAAGATTTCACTGCAGGGTCCTCAAAAAAAGGTCAGTAGTCCACTGTAATACTCTTACAAGGATGGTACATATACAGATCAGTTTCAGGTTTTATTTGTCACACAAACACACACTGTACATGTGTTCTGTAATGTCTTTTCCGCCATCTTGGTGGGGCGTGCTCAAAAGCGAAAATATGGCGTGTAAAGAAATGACATGAAAAATAAATTAAGAATTAAAGCAGAAAAAATAAGAAATTAAAGCAGAATCCGCAAGAATATAAGGAAGCTCTTGTGTCGATACAGAAATGATGAGAAGTAAAGGGATACTGTAATTGTGTTTCTTACTCTTAGTGTGTTTGTATTGTTTTTGTCGTCTTATGGTAATAATCTCTATATCCTAGAACACTAATGCTAAGTAGGCCTATTTAAGATTCCACCCCATTTTCATCTGTTATCTAGAGTGGCTCTCCTGGCTGCATTTTCTACCTAATCTCTACACTATAAATGAAGTTCACCTTTTGTCAGCCTTAAGAAGCCATCCATCCATCTTCTAGCCACTTATCCTGGACAGGGTCATGGGACCTTAAGAATCCATTCTGAGGGTATTGTGTTAACAAGCAGAGCATTTAGGTGCTTCAGAACTAAACAATTAACTTGTTTCCTTGGACTCTCGTACTGTGTTGATAATAAATTTTTTGTTGCATTGCTGTTTTAGGACAGCACAGCCCTGTTTTGCAGCGTATATGCCTTGTGCTTTGTGCGTATGTTGTTTCTCTTGGGAGGGTTGTGTATCATTCTGTGGTAAATTAAATTTCTTTGTACTGCAATCCTGTGCATTGGGCTGACAGCTGCCTTAGCTGTGTGGCTAGGAAGTTTTCGTAATAAAACTTTGCAGTGATTTCCAAATATGTCTATGCTCTATGAGAAGCCCAGAATGAACCCGTGGCCATTCGTTTAGTGGGAGGGAATGTGGATCAGGTTACATTCCTTTATGGCCATTGTACAGCGTACAGGGAAAATTTTTGCAGCAGTCCCAACAGTGTATTCACGCATAACAAGTAATTAAAAATATGAACTGAGGTATAACTAGAGTGCAGCATAGAAGAAAAATTGGCATATGAAAAATTTTGGACATAAATGGAGTGCATTTATATAGCACTTTTCTACTCCTACAAGCACTCAAAGCGCTTTACAATACATGCCTCACATTCACACCACACATTCATACACTGGTGGTGGAGGCTGCCATGCAAGGCACCAACCTGCACACTGCAAACTTGCAACCCTCTGGTTGCTGAATAATAGCATTACCTCCTGCGCCACCATCTTCCCCAAACACAAGACATAACATAACACCATAAACCCTGCATGGACATGAAGTAGCATAAATAGATGAGCTGTTTTACCTAGGTGCTACCTGATATTAATATTGATATCGACAGATGAGTAATTTGGGTGGTGATGTTGTGGGTTAACCTGGGAATCGTATGCAGAGCGTTTTGTCAGCCTACTTCCACCCAGGCTCTCTGTGCATGATCATTTTAGTGATACAAAATATGTGTCTGTGCTCTACTTCTGTAACCCTGTGGAGTGTCGATCTGTAGATGAGGAACCGCAGATCATAACCGGTCCTGGTGGGGAACCCAGGTTGCATTTTCATGACTCCCTGTGGGTACTTTAAACTGCGGGATGCATTTGTGTTTCGCAAGCAGGAAGAAGTTCTCCTGTTTTTCTCACAGTGCAGATATTTGCAGCTGTACCTGTTTGTTCCTTCAGTTGTGGGCGCCATCTGTTACCATTCCACTTACTGCATGACGGGGACATATCTAAACTGGCTAAGAGCTGTCGTGCAATTGATTCTGCAAATCAAACGAAATAGGAGCAATCTTTTTAGAGACTGCCAAAAACTAAAGTAAGTATCGGACGTGGATTGGTCACATATGGCCGATACCTGATCCGTTAAGTATGTCTGGATTGGCAGCGATAACAATCCGAATATCGGATTGGTGCGTCTCTATTGAGAATATTGCTGACTACTTTTGAAAACCTGACTAGATGTCAGTAAAGGCTCTAACTATTAAAGAGGTGAATGATTGAATGATTTTTTTTGTGTTCTAGATCCATATGGCTGCAAGCAATTTCATATGGCAAAAGAATCATGTCGATATATCCAATGCTTCATTTTTTTGAGTGTATATTTGTGTCTTTTTGCCTCCTCAGAGAGATTTTTTTAAGCACTTCAAGACTGATGCGCAACGCTTCCGAGGGGACGTTTGGTAAGGCCCCGTATTTTCAGCATTCATTAACTGGGTGGAGGCTGAATTCCTCGCTGGTGATGATAATTAGGTAAGAAGACAGTGCATCTTTGTTCTGTTTTGTTGACGGAAAAATACCTAATTAGCTATGAGTCAATTGAGTGATATAATTAAGTGTTAACGATTTCAGCATCGCCACGTTTTCAGTGAGCACGTTTATGTGTGAGACTTTCTGAGAAGTACCTGAATCACTTTTGAGCAGAAAAGTAAAACGACACCGTGTTCTTACGTTATCAATGCTCTTATCTAACTGGTTTTTTAAAAATGCCAACACGTTGTGTTATTAACTGAGGAGCTCATGGTGCATGAAAACTGCTCAGAACTAAAAACGTGTGGGTGGAACACTGCCTCGATCCATCTCTCGAAGTAGGTGAGGCTTAGCCTGTCACAATTAAATGGGGGGGGACGGTGAGGTTTTGCTGGATGTCATAGTGAATCCTGACTACTTTTGGATTCACGGATTTTGCATCACAAAAGTGTAATCCAACAGCATGTTAACCATGCAAATTTCCATGCACCTTGTGGTCCTACAATCTACAATGAGTCTCTTCATTTTGGTTAACATGACTAAAGCTTAGGTTCAAAGCACCCTGTGCATATCAGGTATGTGTGAGGATTTATGTATGTATGTATATATAAAATGCCTCGATTGGTTTAGTCATAACCAAGAAGGAATGAACTGTAGATAAATTATTGTGTCAGTGGAAAAAGAATATCATGAAAAATGAATTAATGGTGAGAATAGGGTCAGGAGACAAGTGCCAAATTCTCATTCTTGGAAGAATCTTTCGCAACCTGTTGTATAATTAATGTTGTAGACAACCTAGACTTTTTTCTGAGGTTTCACTGAAAAACCACAAGCATTTCTTGACTGCATAGGATATATGATTTCTTTGTCTCTGTGAAAAAAAATGAAACTGTCATTTTTTGTACAGATGAATAATGTCTTTTAATTTTTTTCCTGGTGGTACTTTACGTGTATTTTAATTAATATTCCGCCATCAGTATTTAGCATTTGAGTTTTATTGGTGCTGTTCTTTTTGGATTTACTGAATTTCATCCTTTTTCCTCAAATGCTTTAAAAAGTCAACAAGGTCATGAATGTGAGTCATTCCAGTGAGCTGCTAATCAAATTTCTTTCCATAAGGAAAGAGATACTTCACTTTCTGGATGCAGAGCGAGATGTTTCCGTGGTGAAGAGCAATTTCAAGCCCGGCGACATCATCCACTATGTGCTGGACCGACGTAGGACCCTCAACATCTCTCACACGCTGCACAGCTTACTCCCTGATACATCACCGATGAAGAACAGGCGCTTCAATACATGTGCTGTAGTTGGAAACTCGGGTGTTTTGCTCGACAGTGGATGCGGAAAGGAAATTGACAGCAATGATTTTGTTATAAGGTGAATATACAGCAGGCGCAGCTTTTGAACATGAAAAGAGAGCAATTGACCACTTTTAGCTCTTGACTTTATTATGCTAGTTTAGATCTTCACGGCGCATAAATGTTTTTTTTTCTGCAAAGGAATACATAAAAGCAGCCAATTCTGATGTCCTAATTACTGTGGCGTTGCCATGGTGACATTTAATTACGAGACTGTAACCCTCTATGCTTTTTAATGAGTATCATTGTTATGAGAGATAGGGAGAAGAGCCGTCACTAAGGTACATTTTAACTCATCTCCATCGTTGTACACGTTCGCTCAGGTGCAACTTGGCTCCACTAGCAAACTTCTCAGAAGACGTGGGCCTGAGGTCCGACTTCACCACCATGAACCCCTCGGTCATCCAGAGGGCGTTTGGCGGCCTCCGCAATGAGAGCGACCGGGAGAGGTTCGTGCAGAGGCTGATCATGCTCAACGATAGCATTCTCTGGATCCCGGCTTTCATGGTGAAGGGCGGCGAGAAGCACGTCGAGGTTGTCAATGAGCTCATCTTGAATCGGAAACTCCTGCTGAGGACGGCCTATCCATCGCTGAGACTCATCCATGCCGTGAGAGGGTCAGTATTTATGCGACAGAGTTATATGCATTTATGTGTGGCTCGACAGAGATCAGTAAGTGCCCTCTCGGTTTTGGTAATAACTGGCACGATATGATGCTTGGTACCTTGATTTGAGGGCTCGGAAGTATTATTAAAACCTGCCTCTGAAAGCACGCATGAAGAGAACGTATTTACTGGAAGAGCACGTTGATGCTGGCTTTTAATTAAATTTGAATGCCTTAAAAAATGCTCATTGGCAGTCAACTCAAGGTCTAAGGAAACTCAGAAGACACTGGTGCAAATAAATGCTTAGGAGTAGCTTTTGGGCACCAAAAGAGAGAAGGAAATCAACTATAAACAATCTAAACATGAATACTGATCAAAGAAAAACAGTGCTTGTAAGTAGCTTTGTGAAAAGTGAATTTGCACCATACTTCAGGATAATTATACTGGCATTACTACACGCTCTACCATCTAGTCTTAGATTTAGCCAGAGACAACATTGTTAAGTTGAACCACATACTTAGCCTGCCTTGTGTGCTTAGAGGGCGAGATAATTTGGTAATGTCTGTGCTTTATAAAGGCCGGGTAAAGTTATAAAAATGCATGAAATGGAGGCATGCTGTCCATTCTCAGGGTCGAGGGGTGCAGATAATACCCTGAGGATGTCTGTGATTTTCGTGACTCTTTTGATAAATACTCCAAAAGGCGGATTTTGTCTTTCCTAGAGATGAGCAGGTCACAGGGGATGGGGGCCCTTGTGATTGTTGTTTTGGAGACCTCATGCTGTGCTCCTTCGTGATGGGGTTGTCCCTTAACCGCACAGGACCTGAAAACTGTGCACGAACCACGACGCGGCGTATGGCGGCCAGAAGGCCGTCGCGCCAAAGGAAGAGGAGCAGCTAGACAGCTGCATGAATTCAAAAAATGTTCTGCACCCAAACTTGGCATCACCGTTCATTTCAAGGTCACTCTCTGCTTGGCTGTAGCTGTTAATGAGGGTTTGCCGTGATGCCTAACAAATGAACATATACTTATTGTTAGCCTAGCATGCTGCAGTGTTACCTAATACTGTCCATTTTCTTTATTCATGCTTTATTCTTTATTTAGAAAGTGCATTTTGTATCAGGCAGTAAAAAGAAAAATAATGCATTTTTTCTTTCATAATAATAAAATACTTTGCATTTATTCACCTGTACAGTGTACAGGTTTTGAGTAACAATCAGAAGTACACTACTGTAGAGAAACCGAGGACATAAATGTACAAAACTTAATGGATGGTGCTCAGAGGGCCTCTTTGCTCTTTGTTTACGATCCATGTGTAGGTTGAATGCTAACGGCAAATCTCTTTATGTGGGCTTTTTCCGGCTGTGCTTCAGATTTAGCAAGGTGGTGTGTTATCCTGCCTCGGCAGATGTACAGTAAACATCCAGCCACATCAAGGCAAACAACAGATGAGCTATAGATGAGCCTCTTCTGTAGCAAAAATGCGTATTTTTAGCATGGCGGGGTGTCTGCCTTGCTGCTCAGTGCATCACCCTGCACCTGCAGCAGCATGGGTTTGAGGAACCTGTCTAGGTCAAAGTGCAACTGAAAGTCAGCCAGGGTGTATTGTACAGTCTGCTTTATCAATGATAATAAAATAATTCAGGTCTGACAGTCAGGGGCTATGAGTATTTTTTTTTCCCTGATTTTGGTTGGTCAGTATTAATCGCGTCTTTTTTGTGTTGACTCCCAAGATGCACCTGTCTAAGGCAATGATATCGGCTACATTTGGGAAGTAGCTGCACCTGGTCTGGTTTAAGTTCCTTTTCTTGTCACATAAACATGTCTGTAAGGAAATAATAATTAGGGACACATTGCAGTCAGGATTGGCCCATTTCAGGCTCATAGAAGGTGCAGCGGCATAAGGATCAATCAGTCCAATGAGTCACTGAGGTATTCTGAAGGGGATTCAGCTGCTTACAGACTATGAGGCTTCACATACTCTGAACAAGAAACAATGTATATATGTGGCTGAAAACTTTCTGCAACCTATAGGAGCGCAATAAAGATTCTCAAACATTGCTCTCTAATTCTGATGAAATACTCGAACACTGTAGATGTGCACATGATATAATGGCCATCCCTTCACATTCAAGAGGGTTAGGAGCAGAATATCCCTGCAAATGTGAAAATTTGCAAATAATACTTTTCCATTATTAAAAATGAATATTTAACGGAAACTGAAAGGGTTCCACGGTCGCAAAGACAGCTAACACTTTAGTGAGGCTGGGAGCTGAAGATGGTCCAAAGCCAAGATGCATAGGTCCCATCATCATTTTTTTTTTTAAATACCATAATAACTTGATTATGAAGATATAGTACGCACTTAGGCCTACAATAACAAATATTGAATAACACTAATATACCATATGGTATATGATTATATGTGATCCAGATCATTTTCAGTGGGCTAGTTGTTGTCTTGCACATCATCCAAAAATATCCTTATTTAATTGTTCACAGCCAACTGATGAATAACTGAAATTGTGAATACGGAGGGGAAAATGTGTTATTAAATATTGATTTTAATTAATTATCTTAATGCTCAATAACTGGCCTCCATGCTCTTAAAAATCGTACTTTATCTATCCCAGGAAATAATACCCCAAAAGGGTGTTTTTCCGGGCTTCTGTCTAACATGGGTTTCTACACTGCTGTAGACTCAGGGTTAGCAGTGTGACATTGCTATGATTTATGGCTAAATGGCTTTAGAAGGTATCATTTTTTATACAGATGGCTTTTATTTATGATGCATTTGTTGCAAACTTATGGTAGAAGCTGTGTTCGTTTTCTTAAATTATTTATATAGTCTCTATATTTAAGCCGGCACAGTGGTGAATTGGTGTTTTTAAAATTACCCTTAGCATATTACCCGCAGTGTAAATCTGTAGGTTGGCATCCCGTGCAGTGTGTGACCTGCCCGGTGCCCTGTGCTTCCTGCGATAAGCTCTTGGCTGGCTGCAAACAGACACTGCACGTAAGCAGTTGTTACTGCTTAATGTAACAGTAATTATTTTCTGTAATAGTATTCAACTCAATAGATGCATCTCTGAACAAAATTGTTTTGTATTGTCATTAAAAAAAAACCTTGAAACCACAGTTTTGTATAAAATATGGGGAGTGTTGTGTGTCTTAGTGTGTTAGGATACTGTACCCATGATTGGAGAGTCATTGGTCAGTTCAAATCCTGTGGTCGGCAGACTGATGTCACCTTTCAGAGTGATGTCATTGTCAGGCCCCTGAGCAAGGTCCTTAACCCCAGTTGCTCCATGGATTGTCTGCTTTCTCAACTGCACATTACTTTGGATAAAAGCATCTACTAATTAAGCATAATATAAATACACTTTAAAGGGAAGCGTTAGACTAATGACTAATTGTAGATCATCTGTTATGGGATAGAAAGCAGGAACAAAAATACAATTTCGGACCATTTGTACTGAGGGAAAACGTGTGGAGCGATTTTATTACATGCGGCCCGTTGCCCATTACTTTACCTACCATGGCTAGTGATGTGCCATTGTCTCATTTCTGCCCACTAGAGGACTGTAAGCTGTTCTTTGGACTTCTGCTGAACAGAAGGCTTGTCATTAAAGCATCTGTGCCTTTTTATAGGCTCAAACTTATTTTTAAAATATCCACTGTCTGTACTGATAATTAGTAAAATGCTTCTTGCGCAAAATCAAGGTACAGTCTCTGACTTCTTCCTGCAAGAATTTTATCACTTTCCTGCTTTTCCGAAAATGAATTACAAAAACAGACTATCTCTAAAAATAGTCCAAGTAAAAAATGTCTATACTCTAGATTATTAGTGGGTTTATTTTTACCCCTCAGATGACTTATTTTCTGATGTTTTCATGTGTTGCCATAGCAGCCAGCCATTCAATTTTTTTAAATCAAATGTGCATGCGTTTCAGCTTTCAACTTTAAAAGTAAGAACCCGAGACTGTGACATAGCATTTAGCTCTAATGTGCAGATATGATCAATTGCTTTAATCTAAACCTCAAGCAAAGGGGGGGAGGGGTGTGCCACATTGTTTGGGGTCCCCCATATATCCCCTACATTGGCCCACCAAGAAAATGCCCAGTATGCCGCACAGCCAGCCTAGCCGTGCATGTACTTGCTAAAAGATGGATGGATGGATGGATGGATGGAGATAGTAGATTGTTTAATATAACATTGATTTTTTTTTTTTTTTTGTATTCGTCATGGGATTTTTTGTATTCAGCATGTGCTCCATGTGGCTGTATAGAGTTAGGCCACTGAATCTGTGATAGGAAGGTCACCAGTTCAAATCCCATGATCAGCAGTATGGTTACATCTCCACTGGGCCTTTGAACAAGGCCCTTAACCCTGACAAATGATCCAGGGGTGCCAGATAAATGGCTGACCTTGCGCTCTGACCCTAAACTTCTTTCTCACATATTTATGTCTCAAAGGAGAACATGATGGGACATATGAGAATTAAAGAATTCTTATGCATCTGTATCATTTCATTTATTGAAAACTGTAACTAAACCTCACCTCTTATGTTTTCCAGCTACTGGCTGACAAACAAAGTGAATATCAAACGTCCCAGCACTGGATTGTTGATGTATACCTTGGCAACGCGGTTCTGCAATGAAATTCACCTTTATGGATTCTGGCCTTTTCCCAAAGACTCCAATGGAATTCCAGTGAAGTACCATTACTACGACAAGCTAAAGTATCGATACTTCTCCAATGCAGGCCCACACCGGATGCCACTGGAGTTTAAGACATTGAAATTTTTGCATGACAGAGGTGCCCTGAAACTGACAACTTCAAAATGCACACGGCCTTGAACTCTGAACTGCTCTGGGTAGTGATACCATCAGATACTTAAGGGAACTTGATGACTTCTGCTCAGTGTTGTTCAGTCTGCAAAGATGGAGCATAAACAAAAAGGAGCTTGCTTTTACAGCATAGTTCATAAATTCGATTACTGTATTTACAAATGTAGCTTTTTTTTTTGAGTGTGCCTTGTTCGAACTTAATGTTTGACAGGCACAAAGCAAAGAATGTGGTATTTTAAGAAACAAAATTGTGGAAAATCTTTCAAATGTTTCTTTTTAGGGAGTTGTAAATAAATGTATCTGTTCATTGTTTAGGAATAGTTACAAAATTTCACATTGCCTACTGTAAGAAGGAACTCGACCCAGGGCTTTGTGAGAGATGTTAAAAGAATGAAGGCACTTAAGATATGATCAATTGTTAATACATTTTTGGAAAAGTATTAGATTTATGTAATTGAGGAGTTACTGTCCTAAATATTGAGTCCAAAGATACTACCTTTAATTTCACTAGAATTTGTAATGTGTGAATTTTCAGGCTGTATTCTTTTGGTAATTAGAGGCCTCAGGGCAAATTTATTTTTGTATGTCTAAATGGGAGGTAACTGGTGAGTACCAATTGTGCAGTTTGCAGCTGTAATTTATTGTATTTCTTGAATTTCATTAGACATTTTTAGTTTTTTTTTTTTTGTTTTATCCTGGATGTAAAAGCTTGCTGAATGTAATGCATCTACGACTGCTGGAGTAAACAACCTTGTGAAGCAACAGAAAAAACAGAGGAAATGATGATTTAGTCAAATTTCAGATATTATTCTTATCTTGCTCTGAATGCATAACTGGTTAACTGACCTTTCCAAACTCTCTGAGGCTGATTTAAAAAAAAAATCATTCAGGCTCTACATAACTTTAAAATGAAAAAGAATACAATGGATAAAACTATAGTTAATCATTAATTAAGACAATTATTTTACACATGGGTTTGTGTGTAGATATATGTACATTATATATGGATAATGTAACTGTCAAATAAGAACAGTTACCTATTGTAATACATGATTCAGTTTCAAGAGAGTCAGTCTGTTATATGGTTAACAGTAAAAAAAAAAAAAAATCTCCATCTGAAAGGAGTAAAAAAAATTAAATATCACAATCACTTACACTAAAATAATCCAGGAATGAAATAGAACAAATATTCTTCAGACCATGGCTTAAACTGTTTTATTCAGTTTAAATTACTTAATTTAAAAAAAGAAACTTCTACAAAGTACTGCTGTAGATTTTTTATACCCATTCAGATGTTATGAATGAAAAAATGTATATAGCTGTTTTAACATTGCTATAACTCTAGGAGTTTATGTGTTTTTCCCCTTTTGTATTCATTCATCTGTAATTTGGAAGATAGTTTTGATGTTCTGTAAATAATACTTGTATTTGGATACAAACTAAGGTGCTGAATGTGGTAGATTTTGAATCCTTTTTGAAAATTTTGATACCGGTTGTTTTGCAATATTTACAGCTTTAAATTTGGTTTCACATTTTTGTAAAATGTCTTTCCTATGTATGTGAAATGCATTTTAGCATCTAAATTAAACAGTGTCATTTACAACATTGCAATTTTCTGGGGTTTGATTATGTGATTAACTGGCATCACTTGTTAATTGGCTACTAAAGTTCAACATTTGTCTGTTTAATAGACACTTTTACCCAAAGTGACTTACACGTGAGGATCAGCTGGGGTTAAGGGCCTTTTTCAAACCCCAGTGGTCTGTGAGATTTGAACTGGTAACTTTCTAATCACAAGCACAGTCCTAACCCATAGAGCCACACAAGTATCCTCTGCCTATGCCAAACTTTCAACAATGTAATGTCATTTGTGTTATATTTTTCTTGTCATCCCCGTAGTTAAATTGTGATTTATTATAGATAATGTCCAGGTTAACTTTCTAAATAAGATAGTCGATCAATGTTCTAGATAGGTAATCTCTGAGACCAACATCGTAACTATACATTATTATTATTATCAGTAATAATAATACATCTTATTTGTAGGTGCCTTTGAAGGTACTTAAGGACGCCTTACAAAGAGAGTGAAATCAAGCAAAACACAATAGCAAACAATCAGCAATATATCAAGACACATAAAACACATAGTAGTAATCAATTATTAAATCAATCAAAAAAAAATGTGAAACGATAAACTTAAAAAACAAATAAGTTACAAAATGTCCGACAGGTGGAGTGTAGACAAGCGGAATGGCAGGGTCAGACAGAATGGGACAGATATGTTGTGGGAGAGTGTTCTGGAGGCGAGGAGCGGCACAGCTGAATACTCTGAACCCCACAGTAGTCAGACGGGCAGAAGCTATAGAGAAATGTTTCCCAACCCAGTCCTCAAGGGAATCCCGGACAGTCCACGTTTTTGGTTCCTCTCAGCTCCCAGCGAACCTGTACCAGGCACTCGGTGTTCCTGATTGGCTGGGAGGGAGCAAAAGCGTGGACTTTCCGGGGGTTCCCCGAGGACTTGGTTGGGAAACACTGGTATAGAGAAATTTATGGAGGAAGAAGATCTGTGGGTGTGGGAAAGTGTGCCGATATGAAGGAGATCAGTGAGATGTGGAGGTGCAAGATTATGTAGTCTTGAATCTTGAAGTCAATATGGTATCTAACAGGTAGTCAATGAAGTTGCTGTCAGACTGGAGTAATACGTTCTGTGGAAGGGGTTCTGGTATGTAGTTACCAGTGTTGGGCATTTCAGGTCCGGAAGCTACAAATCCAGGTCAAGATTTTGTTTTTACCAACCAGCTGAGTACTCTGTGACTGTGACTCTTTATGCTCAACTAATTGGTAGAAACAAAATCTTGGTCTGGATTTGTAGCTACCGGACCTGAAATGCCCAACACTTCTAGCTGCTAAAGTTAATTGATTCTTTAGAGTTCATTCAACTAAGATTAGTTCTGCATTATCTATAGATTTTTTCGCTTCCAATATACATTTGAATATTTATTATTAATTTGTGTAGCTTATGTAGAATTATATGTTAAATAGAATATTTGCATTTATCAATCTGATTTCATAGGCAACATTTTATACTTAATATTAAATTATATTTGTCATACAGACTTTATCAGATGGGGGCGCCTGGGTCACATGTGTGTGGAGTTTGCATGTTCTCCCCTGTGTTGTTGTGGGGTTTTGTCCGGGACCCAGTAGCATAAGCGGGTTGGGAAATGGATGGATGGACTTTATCAGATGTATATACATCATTAAACCACTAGGTGGCAAAAAGGACAGTGTGTAGCACTGCATGAGCTAGATTCAAGATTCTTTGTCACATACACAGTTAAACAAGTATAACATTTAGGGAAATGTTCCTTGATTCAGTCCTGACACTTTGCAATAAAGTTTAACAAGCTGAGTTAAAATTAAACATGAAAGTGCTAAAACTAAAGCAGTGAATATATACAGAAATAATGATATCCAAATAAACATTACTATTATAGACAGTATCTGAAGTGTGCAATATAATACAATATGGATACATATGTATTTGTATTGTAAAGTGCAGTGTGCTGGTTTATTGTTCAGGTAAATAGGCATGAGACATAAATGTCATAACAGCAGTGAGTGACACTTAAGCGAAGTTCCCTTAGAGTTCTCTACCTCCTCCATGCAAGCCGTCTCATCGTTGTTGGAGATGAGGCCCAGCACCACCGTGTCATCAACAAATTTGACAATGGACTTGGGGCTGTGTGTGGCTACGCAGTCATGGGTGTAGAGAGTGTAGAGTAGAGGACACACAGCATAGTTCTCTCGTCAACCAACTGAACAAGTCAGTGCGGAGAGCGATCCTATTTCATTCACTTAAAAAGAACCGATCTTACATGGGTAACAAGTATAATTGCAGCTAGTTGTCCAGTTTTCAATCTCCAAACTACATTTGTATATATCAATTTTTTCTGCTACTTTTGTATTTTACCCACTGTATAGTTCATTGGAGCTTGACAAGAACCTAGTGGTCAGGCATACACACCAATAACCTGAAGGGTCCCTTTTCATATGGTGACTCAAGCGCAAAGTGTTTATATACATCGACTCGGCTGCTTAGATTTCCATGCGACTTACAGTGTATACAGTTTTCCTCGTAATTGTTTCTCCTTATGCTCTGCTGCATGCAATGCCACGTAGCAATTCCTCTACTTTTTCAATGTTGAGGGATAGCAAATATTAACTATGTGCCATGTAAGCTTATTATAATACATGGCCCTTCATTCCGGTTGCACTGACTTATTTATTTAGTCTTAACCCTTTTAAACTGGTACTGCTTAGTCTAGAAACACAATGGTCAGGGAAAAAAAACAATCACAATTATCTAAAAAAAATGATTTTTGTCCATGTTGAGATAAAACATACGCCCCTTAATATTTACAGTCATTAATGAGTAGAAACCATGTACCAAGATAAACTGCTTTAAAATGCTTCCAAAACATAATTGTATGAATACATCAGCTGTTTTGTGACTGAGTGGAAAAGGTACGCCGGGAAAAGACACATTCTGTTACACTTTCAGAAATTGCTTACTGACTGGCTTGGCTAGCCAGCTGAATAACGGAACACCTTGTGCTGCTGAGCTATTGGGCTGAAATGAGGGCTGACACAGGCAATGTGGGGGGGGGAGAAAATGTAGACGTCCAAGCACAAACTTGCTATTCAAGTTAAAGCGCTATGCAAGAAACATCTCCTGGATGCCCTGGTACGCATCATCAGTGATGTATCCTAGGGTCAACAGGTGTTTCAGGTCTCATAACATCAGACACCCTCACCCAGGCGACCCAGCCGGGGGTGATCAGGCCCCGACTTGCGTACCAGTAGCTACCCACGGATCAGCCCTCTTGAGCCACAGCCACCTTGTGGCTTTCTCTGCTGCTTCGCTCACAGCCTGGATAGCCCTCTTCTTGGCTGCCCCAATCACCCCCAGCCGGCCGAGGACTTTGCAGAATAACCGACCTGCAAAGCCCCTACATCCCACTTCTATGGGCTCAAAAAATGTCCTCCAGCCCCTTCCCCTGCACTCCTGCTCTAGTTCCTGGTACTTAGCGTGTTTCCTCTCATTGGCCTCCTCAATCCACTCTTCCCAGGGCACTGTGAGTTCCAGCACGATCAGATGTTTTGAGGCCTCAGACGTGATGATCATGTCTGGCCAAGCATGAACCATGTGGGCACAGCCAGCCAATGAATGCATCACTGGGGGGAGGAGGGGGTTAGAGCCAATATGACATTAACGGTTAAGCGGTCAAGGTCACGGTCGCGTTAAACTTGTGATCTCGTGGCACATATAATATTCACCCAGTCATCTTCAATTACAGCTTTACTGATACAGGGTGAGGCGAGCCAATGCTAGGAAGCCAAGGAGCAGGAGCAGGAGTGGATGGGAACCACAGCATTACTGTACCAGTACACATAATAGCCTAGAGAATATAATATATGCTTTTAAGTGTGTGGCTCTGTCATTGGAAGGTCCCCAGTATAAATCTCAGGATTGGCGAAGTGGCTTCATTGTCCACAGCCCCCAGTGCTCCGTGTACTGAACCCCGCTTTCTCAAAAAAAAAAACTTATCGCTTTGGATAGAAGTGTCAGTAACATAAATAATCGCATGTAAAAGTATAAATCAGAATGCAAGGTTTCTAGCTAGAGCAAGCCGATGAAAAAGAATAATGAATACTTAGCTGATTTAATAAAAAGAAAAAGCAATAGCCATGTCGTCCGGAGTCTATATATACACACACACACTTACCAAGACCTGGAGCTCTGTAATTATAGTATTGGAGATACAATTGTGGATAATAAAAGAACTTTGGATTTCTGGATGAGTGACTTCATTTCACCGCTGTAAAAAACATACCGATTTGAACCTTTGAGGGTATAATTACAGTGGTACCTCAGAACTCGAAATTAATCCGTTCAGAACTCCGGACCGAATCCTAAAAAGTTCGAGTTATGATCGAATTCCCCCCATAAGAAATAATGGAAAACCAATAAATTGGTTACCGGCCCCAAAAAATTACACCGAAATATGTTTTTTTAGCACTTAAACGCAAAACGAACTGGACAAAACAAGAAAAGCATATACTTTACTAAACACATCTAAGCACATTTATCAAATCGTCCGCACCTTCCGCGTGCCACGCCCCCTCGTTAATCCCGTGTGGAATCCCCGTATGATCAGCTGTTTCTGGTCGTTGTCATTAGTCCTCTGTATTTCGTCCGCGTTTCAGTTTGTTTCCCCAGTCCGGTCATTGTATTGTCCGTCTGTGTTTT
>JAODJW010000117.1:891730-911002 GCA_026777045.1 Hyperopisus bebe
AGGCAGTTCTGAAGGCGAAAGGGGGTCAAACACCGTATTGGTATGGTGTTCCTAATAATCCTTTAGGTGAGTGTATACTGTATATACTAGTTGTATTCCCATCAAGCCATCTTCTAACTGTTTATCCACTACAGTGAGGTCCGGATATTTTTCTACTGTGGAGGAAATCCACGCGCCACGGAAATGGTATGAGATACACAAAGCGGGGGCACAATTCAAACACAGGTGAGAGTATTGATGAGGACAAGGTTGGAGATCACACTGTCATGCTGATTGAGTTAGAATAGCAAACTGGATGCTTTAAAAGGAGGGTGGTGCTTGAAATCGTTGTTCTTCCTCTGTTCACCATGGTTACCTGCAAGGAAACACGTACAGTCATCACTGCTTCACAGGCAAGGATATTGCTGCTAGTAAGATTGCATCTAAATCAACCATTTATCACAGGGGTGGCCAATCTTATCCGCATAGGGCCGGTGTGCATGCAGGTTTTTGGGATAACCTGTAAGTCAGCTGTTCAAATCCAGGTGTGAGGACTCTTCAGCCAATCAGTCCTCTAATTGGTAATCCAATTAGGGAGTTGTAGCAAAAACCTGCATACACACCAGCACTTTGCAGATAAGATTCCCCACCTCTGATTTATCGGATCATCAAGAACTTCAAGAAGAGAGGTGAAGAAGGCTTCATCACACCCAAGAAAGTCCAGCAAGCGCCAGGACCGTCTCCTAAAGTTGACTGAGCTGCGGGCACCACCAGTGTAGAGATTGCTCAGGAATGGCAGCAAGCATGTTTGTGTGAGTGCATCTACTTGTATAGTGAGGTGATGGCTTTTGGAGGATGGCCTGGTGTCAAGAAGGGCAGCAAAGAAGCCACTTCTCTCCAAGAAAAACATCAGGGACAGCCTGATATTCTGCAAAAGCTACAGAGATTGGACTGCTGAAGACTGGGGTAAAGTCATTTTCTTTGATGAATCCCCTTTCTGATTGTTTGGGGCATCCAGAAAAAAAAATTGTCCAGGGAGGAAAAGGTGAGCACTACCATCAGTCCTGTGTCATGCCAACAGTAAAGCATCCTGAGACCATTCATGTGTGGGGTTGCTTCTCAGGCAAGGAAGTGGGCTCACTCACAATTTTACCTAAGAGCACAGCTATGAATAAAGAATGTTACCAAAACATCCTCCAAGAGCAACTTATCTGAACCATCCAAGAACAGTTTGGTGATAAACAATGCCTTTTCCAGCATGATGGGGCATCATGCCATAAGGCAAAGTGATAATTAAGTGGCCCGGGGAACAAAACATCAACATTTTGGGTCCATGGCCAGGAAACTCCCCAGATCTTAACCCCATTGAGAACATGGGGTGAGTCCTCAAGAGGTGGGCGGACAAACAAAAACCCACAAATTCTGACAAACTCCAAGCATTGATTATGCAAGAATGCGCTGCCATTATTCAGTTTTTAGGCCAGAAGTTGATTACCAGCATGCCAGGGTGAATTGCAGAGGTCTTGAAAAAGAAGGGCCAGCACTGCTAATATTGACTCTCTGCATAAACCTAATGTAATTGTCAATAAAAGCCTTTGACACTTATGAAATTGTCGTTTTAATTCAGTATACCATAGAAACATCTGAAAAAAGATCTACTAACACTGAAGCAGCAAACTTTGGGAAAACCAATATGTGTGTTGTTCTCAAAACTTTTGGCCACAACTGTATATGCACACTGCTACAAATTTTATAGCATATTCCAATATGTTGCTTGCCCACCACCAGATCAGATCAACAAATACAATTCATAAATATAATTGCAATGACACAATATATGTATTCATTATATTTATCTGTGGTGTATGTGTATAAAATTTTACAAACATACATGGTGACTAAAACTGATCTAATTATACACACATTGATAACATGTACTTATTCACCTTTTATTTTCTTAACATTCTCCTAAGACAACAAAACACAAAATTAGTTTCAGACATAATTAAAGGGGATCAAATTGCAGGGGCTTGGAAATCTAGGTCATATCATGTGACCTGTTATATGAATAACAATGAAGGTGTGAGGCCCCAAGAGAGTATGTTTTGTTGTTCTTGTAAGCTTTGTTTAAATGTAAATAGATGTTAAATTAATATTTAGTGGATGGCACAGATTCTAATTATGCATCTAATTTATAGCTTTTCTATATCGGCATGTAGCTTTGTTATTATAAAATGTCAGAAAACAGATTAAACATGTGGAAAAAAATTAATGGGATGAACATTATAATGGACGTTTCAGGAAGTAAATAATAATACTAAGTAATGATAAAGGTGAGTTATCTTAGGAAGTGAAGGATGTGAACAGGATCTTCCCACCTGAAACCAAAAGGCAGTGATGTTGGGTTAGTTTTAAAAATGGAAACAACAAAGAAAAAATGGGTGACGAGAAAGCCTAGTGAGTGAATGTCACATTTGTATTCAACCAAAATAATTCTGCAGTCTGATGACATAATAACATTCACACTTTGAGGCCCCTTCTAAATATGTTTTTGGTAGAACAACAGTGCCTGGTGCCTGTAGCCTCTGGGATAGGCTTTGGACCCCCTTGACCCAGAACAGGACAAGTGGTTACAGAAAATGGATACATAAATGGATGGATAGATGGATGGATGAATGGATGGATGGATGACACTATTCAAATGAATATAGGGTCAAGATTAATGAAAAACCACCTAATAAGCAAATACTTGTTAACATTTTTGATTATGTGTATGACAATTCTTCTCTAGGAACATCAGAAACCCCAAAAAACACCAAAGGAAAAGAATAGGAAATATGGGCGCTAGATTAACTACTCAGATGAGCAAATAACATCATTTCGTGTTTACATTTATTTGTGGTTTTGCTCTTTCTAATTGCACAAAATTAGTAATTTCCTTTTGTGTGAAGGAAGCCCTGATACTGATTTATACCCTCATATTACATGTTTTATATATTTACGCATATTGAATCAGTTGGCTTCACTTTATGATTTGATCTGTAACGATAGTGATTTTATATATATTCATGATAAGACGTAATGACTATCTATACATCAGGTTTAAATCTGTATGTGAAATATATATAGTTCCATTCTACAAACATCATTTGTCGGTGTAACTACTGAGGTAGTAGTTATGAGGCAATGACATTTCGCGTTCCCAAACGCCCCCAGCAGCCCTACGTCCCCCGCCTCTCCGCTTACTAGTCTGTTTGTGTAATTTCGAGTGAGAAAGCGCTCGTCCCGGTGACGTCACTGCCCGGGGTTTCCACACGCGAGACCGCTGGAGTGTGAGAGCTCGACGGCGTCATGGCGGAGGCCGGCAGTAGCAGGACTCGCAGTTGAACTGTCTACAGTCGGCATTCTTTTAATAAAACGAGCACTGTGTCCCCAGAAAAAAACAAAAGGAGAAACGAAAAGTCAAAATAATTTTATTAATTTGAAAGGAGAACCCAAGGAAGCCTTCCCAGCAGCCAAGTCGGATTGTTTGGCGCAGCTCAGCACGGGAGCTAGCTAGCTAGCTAGCTAGCTGCTAGCAAAGAAAAAATTGTTAGCAAGCTAGCTAGCTACAAAAAAGGACCTCAGAAGTCAGACGGAGACGGGAGCCAGACTGGAACCTCACTTGAGCCAGGTATCAGTAAAAGACGGACGCTGCCGATTAGTTTATTTTATTTTCCAAAGTCCAGTCATTGAGGTCGGATTTAATAGATCAGGTGCGTCTTCGGTGATTTTTGGATTTTAGATGCGGGCGGTCGCCGCCGTGCGCTGTGGCTGCTAGCCCGCCGCCTGTTTTGATCCCGCGCTAAGCTAAGCTAGCCTGCCGCTCGGGGAGAGTGCGGGAACTGAGGTGCGCGTGGATGTGTCTGAGGTCACGGGAAGAATGAGGTTCGAAGAGGCTGGCGAGACCATTATTCGTAGTCGCGTTAAAAATAGATCGCCGGCCGGTTTGATGGTGTTGGTGTAGCCGGCGAGCTGTCCGACTGGGTCATCTAACCGCATGTTTCCAGACGGGAAACCGAGAGAGATTGGGAACGTTGGGCTTGCTGTGTTGTAGCTAGCTAGCCAGCTAGCTAGCGTATTCCGTGTTAGGAGCTAATGGGACAGTGTGGCCGGCTAAACCAAAATTGTTAACCAGATTAAAGTGAGTTATATCTCATCTCTCTACTCGTGCGGCTGCGGGCACTACACTAAATGTGCGCAGTGAAAAATTAGCCTTTTGTTATGTTAATCGGTGGTGATTTGGGAAAGACTTGCGGTAGCCCCGCGGTCGTGCGCCCTGCTCGCTGCGTAGCTCGGATGAGAAGGATGGAGCGGGTTGCACGAGTACCCCGCGGAGGCGCTCCCGCTGGGTATAGCTGTCCAGGAAAGCTCGGCCGGAACTCGTGCACAACGCGCAGGCCCTGCACCGGGCCTTTGCGGTCCATAATGGGTCGCGGCGCTCCAGGTAGCGACGGTAACTGGCACGTATTTCAGGATGTGAGTTAGACTGAGTTTGTATGAAATTAATTCCAAAAACCATCCACGCAGAATGGAGTTTTGGATCAAAGCGTTGGCGATATCAGAGTATGGGTAAGATATTTGGCCTTGTTGACAAAACACCTCGCTGGACTGAAAGTTCCCGGGAATCTCATCCGGAAAACAAATATGCGGACAAGTGTAAATTCAGTACGCATCTGTCAGCCCGGCGCACCGAACTGAATGCGAGCTCCCACTGCCACCGTGGATGGGAACATTCAAGGGGAAATGCTATTAATCTACTACGGGTTTTAAACATTCCTTTAATGACATGCACATTTTTTAAGGACCGAGAGAGTTAGCGCTAATTAAATTATCTAACTGCACACTTCGTTTGGGCAATGACGGATTGGTGCCTTTGGGGAAAATGAATAATTCAACACGTGCTATAAATTTACAGCAATCTAACAACGGAGACATAATCATGATATTCGGCTAAAAGTGTATCTTAGGCCGGCAAAGACTATTTTTTTGTTACCTTGAGATTTTTTCTGTGTGTGTGTATATACACAAGAATTCTACAAGATTATCTGACGTCTTACATGTGATTTGCTGTTTTATCCTCAGTATTACCTGGATGAGGCAGAATTCTTCAAATGAAGACAGCAGAGCTCTAACAAGACGGTTTTCACAATTATGTGCATGTCATTGTTTTAACGAAAAAGGAAGTGTTATTCACCTACATGAAACGCCTTTCTAGTTGCTTGTAATCGCATTCCACCACTCCGGGTTTATTAGTCATTATAATAGTGTCAGAATGGGATGTAGAAATGGTGATTCTTTTGGGAAAGTGGAAAAGGGGTGATGTGATTTGGCAGAAGTGTAGATTTTGTAAATATATAGAAGTAGATTTAGTTAGAAAAGAAGCTGAATAATTTTAATTTGTTAAACTTAAGTGTGTATGTGTGTGGGATTAAAAGCTGGGTCTAGGTCCCACTGCCATTTCTTCCACATGTTTTTAAACATCTGCTTAGAGCTTGTTGTTCATCAATATTGCACTCCAGGAATCTGGTTGATGCAATGAAAATGTTGACCTGTTTTGTTCGTTTTATTGCTCTCCTGCCATTTCCAGAACATCCTCGTAGTGACTAAAATCATTGGAAGATTTAAATTGAGCAGGTCCTTCCAAGTTGTGCAAAAATTCTTCAAGCACACATATATTACATGTCTTAATGTTATGCAGTGTACAAATAATACCTTAAATGCTACAGTTGGGTAAACTGGTATCTCTCAGTTGTCTACTGCAGGGTTCTCCAATTCTGGTCCTGGAGGGCCAGAATCCAACAAAGTTCACAGATTTGCCTGCTCAAATGCACCTTAATCAGTTACCAATTAATGAATTGCCAGCTTTGGCAGGTATGTCTGGGTAGGGAAATCTGCAAGGTGTCTTGCATACTGACCCTCCAGGTCTGGAATTGGGGAACTGTAGTCTGTTTTGTGTTTGTGTGTGTGCGTGCGTGCGCATGAATGCCTGCCCTGCTACTGTGTGTGCATCCTGTGATGGTCTGCCATTCCATCCAGAGTGTACCCCAGCCTTGTGTCCCATGCTCCTTGGGGGCTTCATGTACCCCTGTGACCCTGTAGTTGTTAGCATGGATGGATGTATAGGGTTTTTGCACTACACCATAAAGGTATTATTTCAGCCCCTTTTTATTTGACAGTTTGTGAGATTAGTATTATATATGTCGCTGCTTATTGTCTTATCTCAGACAATAAACCCCACGTTAAATTGTTTGTGGAGTCACTCTTTGGTACCACAAGTTGAAATGCCCTGGTTTTGATATTTGAGCAGTTTTGCCCCGGACATCAGCTTTTTGGAAAAAGTCTTTTGGGGAATGTTAGTTTCTTTGCATGGTATATATGTAGCGATACCATTTTTCTATTGGAAGGGACCAAACCGCTTTCATCCTTGAAAATATTTTAATGTAGTCTCATGAAGTTGTAAACTTTAACTGTCTTCTGTTCAGATGAATTACACTTAGCAATTTACATTTATTTTACCATTGTCAATGCCTGTTTATCTGACCGGTCCTTGAGAATCTGGTTAACTGTTTTGTTGTGTAGTGGGTATTATGCATTCATGGTTGGCACAGGGTGCTGAGCTGTCCGTGAATGGATTGGTTCAAATTTCTTCCATTATTTTTGAATAGCCACTTTTGTAATTAACTGCTTCTGTCAGTGCTCTGGAATTGAACAGATATACTTTGACAACTGTAGGACAGTAAATATTGGGTAACTTTGAGTCAACACCCCTATTTTAAGGACATTTTTGTCGGTGTCACCAGGGTGATTTGACTGAATTTTCAAAAAGCCTTTCAATGAACTGTTTCACGTAAAACAGGGGCTAGATATTGTCATTGCATTAAATGCTAAATCAGTTGCTATTGTGCAGTCACAACCTACATAAATTAGGCATTGCCAGTTCATTTGTTTTTGCCGAAAGATGTGATACATAGATTTGAATGCATGAAGTTTGATAAGACCTGAAGATAGTCCAGCTCAGATGAGAATTTTAAATAGGTCATTAAGTTTAAACTTATGTAGCATTATGCCATATGCATGTACACTATTTTTTTAAAAAAAAGAAAATCCAAATACATTAAGCTCCTCTGATAGTGTTCTTTGGATCCAAAAGAACTTTGTATTATGTTCTGATGAGAGTGCAGGAGTTTTTACTGTGGAATTCCAGTGAGGAATTTGTTTTAATCCATTTGTTAGAGGTCTGAAGAGTTTGTGATATAATTTAGCACCACTAACTGACACTTCCCTGGGTATCTCCTGCCAATCTGTGTGCCACTTGTTAAATCAGTTTTCTCATACCTAATATCCAAGTGTTTCAGTAGCTTTTTTGGATTTTAATGTTCTGTCTATTATGCTGTGTAAAGCTAATAAAGAATGTAGATAATGAAGAAATACACATTGGGAATTGCATAAAACTGCTGGCTACTGGCTGTAGTCCACATAACATTTAGTTAATAGAGAACAAAACCTGTCTTGCTTGAAATTTACTTCCTATCTCAATAATAGGAATGGCATAAAGTTTTCGTGTGTTTCCTGTTTGAAATTTGCTGACCTACAGGCGTTCACAGTAGGTGGTTAACTAGTGGTCGTTAGAGTCCTATATTACATTTGTTACTTTTCTCAAGACATTTTCCAGACCCTCCATTGCAACAGATGGGTTTGACTTTGCTACATATCCATTTACTTTCCACACTTGATGCTGGAACTAGTTCTTTAAGTTGGGATTTGCCAACCCCCAGTCTTTGGCCAGTATTCCACCAGGCTGTGGAACACTGGGGTTTGAGTTGCCACATGCCCCCTTTACAGTAAAATATTTTGTATCTGGGATTCAAATGACTAACAAAATTCTAAAATATCAGAATAAAAATTAACTCAATCTATTCTACTGTGCAACCCCCACCCCCCTGCTTGGTGGTCCATGGATATAAGGATAGTAACCCCTACTTTAAGTCATGCTTTTATGTACTGAGTTGCCATTCTTGAGTAGCGTGGTTACAGGCAGAATTGGGAGAGCCTCTGCCTGAACTTTTCTTGTTTTTCACGACAAACGATTCCAAATATATGTTTGCCTTTAATACGTGTTTAATGCCTTCTCTGATCTCGTGTTTCAGCTTTTGTTTTTGTGTGATGGCGCTGCCAGGTGGTTGTAGTGCCTAATTCCAGAAACATGACACAGTAATGTTCATTTGAATAGCAAACGAGACAATATCTGCAGATGCAGTCTATAAACTCATTTTTAAAGATCCAGGTTTCATGCGTTATGAGAAAGGAAGTTGCATTTTTTAAAAAAGCTTTTGGTTGAAACAAAAGGCAGCTAGTTGTGTGGTATTTTAAACCACCTACATTTTTGGGCTATCATGTTGTTGGAAGAACAATATTTCCCAGTTTTTACAGTGTTTTTCCTCTTTACACCTAAGTTTTAGAAGGAAGCTAGAAATGTGCATCAGTGAAATCAAATCCTGTTGCACGATTCTTTAATGAAAACGTGTTAATATGCTAGGGGTTGCAGGGGTCCCACCTGCTCTGAATTACAACACAAAGCATTTCTCAGTTACTATGCTGAACATGCAGAATGTGAAGCGAATGTGCCTGTTGAACCCCAGAAACTCCAAAGGTTTATTTGGTGCTGCCCTGGGCATAGTAACCGGGATTTACTTACCTCATATTAGTAAACTCTGTGATGGGCTGGCCCCTTGTCCAGGGTTGTTCCCTGCCTCGTGCCCGTTGCTTCCGGGATAGGCTCTGGACCCCCCGCGACCCAATAGGATAAAGCGGGTTGGACAATGGATGGATGGATATTAGTAAACTTCACTTCCATTGAATTACTAGTTAGTTGGACATTTCAAGTTAGGTCGAAGTATCTGAGAAATCCTGAAAGAGAACTGACACACCCATGAGACACATCTAGCTGTTTTCTGTTTTTGCAACACCCTCGTAACATCAGTAGACCGGATTGAGCCATGGCTGGTTTTTTTAAATTGTTATATCAGGTGTGGCTGATCGTAGCAGGTATGTTGGTAGTCCAGTAGAGGCTAAAAACATCAATAAAGGGAGACACTTCACTAAATGTAATGACGTGCGGGGATGCTCATATTTTAGCATTTTGACTTGCCTGCTAAAGGTTAAGGAACCTTGTACTTTGGTTTAGCACTAAGCATCCAGCATCCAACATTTCTTGGCATTTTTGGCCCTGTTAATCTCAGAATACCCCTGAAAACTGTGATTGCGAAGCTAAAATTGCCTCCATGATTCTGGAAAAAGAAAAATTATATATACCAGTTTATTCCTTAATCCTGCATTTTAGCCATCATTGTATTTTTATTACATTTTCATCTAACACAATCATCCAATCATTGCTGTTATTCACATTACGTGCATGCATAACATTTTGTAACTAATTACATATTACTATATAATGCTGTTACGGTATCTGGCAGAAGCCAATTTCATTTTTTAAGAATGACTGCATTTGGATAAACGTTTATCTCTGCTAGGCGGTGTGACTTTGGTTAGTTTGCTTATCCATGGATTTGACAGCTACCTGTCAACTTTTCTAGTCACCTCGGCAAGGGCTGTATGTCGAACGTTCACGTTATTTCGATATATTATCAGAATGAGATTCAGGATGACCATGCCCTTTATATTGATATGCAGTTTATTGTCTGTTATAACCAATAATATTTCTTCCTGGGTTGTAAACAACATGAGAGCTTTGGTCCCAGAATTCACAGCCAAAATCAAACCGGATATATTTCATGAAGACGAACAATAAACGCTGTTTGTTTCATTTAGTTTTAAAACATTGCCAAACAGCTCACAGGTTAAATCTTGTCATTTGCAGTATGTTTTATTTTGTTAAACACACCAGTTTGCATTTACAGTTGTGAAACACTGCCTTTAATTTTCCCAAATATTTTGAATAGACCTTCAACAATTTCTAAAGAGGATGCTTAAAAAAGACCATAAACTAGTTCATTTGAAAGATGTATATTAATTGCAATTCATTTTGCATGAGCAAACACTTAAGAAAAAAGGGAATATATATGCACTTAACACGTTTACTGAACGTCTTGAACACGAGTCGGATGCATTCCATCTGCCACAGAAGTGCAATACCATGGACCCATATTAAAAAGCAAGATTTTTTGCTTAGCTGGACTTGTCGGATTTAAGGTACCTGTTTAAATGGTCTTTATCTTTGTTCACTTAGAATTAGCCCGAACTACCGTAAATCCGACAAATAATCCGACTAATCATGAAATCCAGTTCTAGCCCGGTTAATTGCCATTGTTGGCAATATCACTTACGTGATGTGCTTTACGTAATAACTCCGTAGCAACACGTCCACAGATAAGTTGAACGGTATAGTGTGTGCGACCAATTTAATGAGCCAAGTAAAATGAGTCAACATGCTTTCTTTTGGTCGATTGCAGACTCAGATGTGCAAACATAAGCACTCTGTAGTGTTTGTTAATTGGCATAAATATCTTTTCTCTGAAGCTCTTCAACTGTTGTTGATTTCTCTGCTGGTTGACAAGATTAATCAAGTTTGGTGATGTGCAATCCTTAATTACTGAGCAGAGTTCATTTTTAAGAATCAGTTGTCGGTTATGACATTTCACTGGAAATGTGTTTACAAAACAATACGTCTGAATGTTTTTTTTCCAGTTTAATTTTAAAATGTCAGTCTTCTCAGTCTTAAGATGCAGTTGTCCGAATGTGTTGAATTCAGCAAGATGGTTTGTGTTTTGCAGGTGAACTACACTGAATAAAGGGCATTTGTGCACAGCATCACAAGCACGTAACCTGACTGGATCAATCATACTGAGACCTAGTTTCAGAGACTGAGATGGATGGACACAGTGAAGACGAAAGTGTGAGCAACAGCAGTGCACAATCAAGGTAATTTTAAAAATACCTTTGAACTGTTGACCATGCTTGGGGAGTTAAACATTTCTAAATTTAATCTGTGGTAGAAATGTTAGTTATTAGTGCTGGTATGGTATAGTTTAATTTGATGGTTTTCTGAACAAAGAACGTCTAACATCAATGTCAGTCTTTGATTTTGAATAGTTGAATCTAATTGAAACCATTCCGCTGTCAAAAGCAATTGAGGTTATTCCTTATACCGCTGTATACGAGCAGATTCGTTTAAATTGTGCTCTTTTACTGCGTTGTCTTTACAAATTGATTGTTCGAAATCTATTGCGTGGTTTTATTGTGTATTCTTTTGCATGTGAGAAACACATTTTGCAGTTCTTTGGTTTGAGAATATATACATGTTACTACAAGGTGAAGACTGAATTACAGAAGACTTTTGTGAATTTTTCACCTTTGCAGGCACTATATTCATACACAAGTTCTGTCACAGCCAATATTACTTGCTGTATAGCAAGCAAAATATGGTAACTGTTTCTTGCAATGGTAAGAGAAGCAAGAATGTCTACAGTGGTGTAGCTGCTAGTTAGCGTCACTGACTTTGGATAACTATAACCCCCGGCTCTCTGGAGAGCTCACTGTTCCCAGTGCCATGGAGAGCTGGACATGAAAGCTGTCTTGAAGAGCCTATGGTATTGTTTTAGATAAGTCTTCTATCAAAGCAATTAACGGATATAATTCTTAGTCTTAAATTTGCCACTTGTGATTAGACTTGTTGGTTGTATTTAATTAATGGCAAGTTATTTTTCAGATGCTAATCCCCTATATTGAGCTTTTTTGCATGGCCAGGATGTTTTGTAATAATTTTTCATCTGACATCCTGCCAAATATGGCAATTAAAATATTACCTTTGTTTACATTTTTGATTGTAATTAAACCATACAAAAGCTTTTGAGCAGTAGTTTTTGTGTTATTATAAAATGTATTTTCAAGTAGAATATGCTCTAATAGGCACTATAAGGCAGGAAGTGTGTACTAGTTGAGCCTCATTAATTAAAGCAGTAGGTCATGTTAGCTCAGTGCCATTGCTGGTAACGGTACAGCACCTAACAGAGACAAACACTGGTACACTCAATACTGTCCTTTAAACAAACCTGACTGGTTACTGTTGCATTCGACAATACAATACTACTGCACAAGCAGTGTCTGACACATTGTGAATTGCCATCAAGCTTTAAACGTAGCGTCTTCCAGTTGCTTATCCTGGACAGGGTGACAGGCTGCCCTGCAGCTTGTCTCAGGCAGCATAGGGCTTAAGGCAGGGGATGTCTTAGATGGGATGCCAGTTCTTTACAGGACAGCACACACACTGTAGGCAATTTAATAACACCATCTAGCCTCCCCACATGTCTGCCTACTGTTGGAGGAAGCTGGCATTAACTTGGGGGGCACATGAGGTTGACAGTGGGGGACAATTTTCTAAAATGTGTAGCATGTAGAGTTATAATTATAAATGCATCTATGATGTCTCTGGTAGTATTCAGTTACAAAATCTATGTTCAGCTTTGACAGTAGCAGATATGAGCCACACACATGGTGCTATGTCTGCTAATCTTAAGCCAAACGGTTATTGACGATTTCCCTTCAGAGGAAAATATTTAATTAAAAATATTTGTGCCCATAGTAATTCTGATGATGAGTCTGGATCTGGATCGGGGTCTGGGTCAGACTCGAGCTCCAGTAGCAGCAGCAGCAACAGCAGCAGCCAATCAGGGAGCAGCGACTCAGGAAGTGGTTCTGACTCTGGCAGCCAATCAGATTCAGACTCTGAGAAGTCGAAAGAGAAGAACCAACAGGAAAACAAAACTGTCAAGATAGATGGGGCAGAGGTGAGGAATGATACAATGCCACCTTAACTAATTTTAGTAAGAAGTATTTTTATAAACAGTTCAATCTCTGTGCAATAAAATCTTAACCAATTCCATATTGAGCTAACTCATCTCAAAGTCATAGCAATGTTCAATTTCAGGTTTTTTGTTTCCAGAAAGATGGTGAATTAATTCTTTAGTGTTCTGTTAGGATTAACTTGTTTGCAAATCCAACCATAATCACAATTCACCCATGTTTGTGTCGTTGTCCTTTCCTCCACTCTGCTGTAGTTCTGGAAGTCAAACCCAAGTATTTTGGCTGTGCAGCAATCAGCCATGCTCAGGAAACAGCTCCAGCAGCAGCAAGCACAGCAGCAAAGCTCATCGAACAGTGACTCTGATGAGGTACTGGGGGACCAGCCTATGCCAAACATTTAACAATTATGATACTTGTAGCTATTTACGAAGTGGTTTACACCAGCAAACTATTATTCAAAGATGTCATATGTTGCTGATACACCTGGATGTGATTCTGGTATTAACAAATGCTTAATAGCTTTGTTAGTACCCTAATTACTCGGCTGAATTATTACATCAGCAATAACATGAGCCTGTTAATTTCTTTTGGAGTAGTATTTATGCTTATTGAATATTTCTGTACAACACATGATAATAGGTGTTACAATGGCTAGGTTTTTAAAATGGATTTTAATCTAGAAAATTGAAACTGTCAATTTCCTGTCTGGTTACATTTTTTTATGCTTCAAGGATTCATCCAGCAGCGATGACTCTGACTCATCAAGTCAGACTAAAAGGAAACGAAAGCATAAAGAGTGAGTTTATTCTGTGAACTAGTAGTGCGTAATACGACACCAGTTTTACATCATCTTCAGTGCTGTGGGTTGCCCTGGTGTATTTTACGGTCACAGCACTTTATCCTAAAAGCGTTCTGTAGCCCTTTGTGAGCTATTACTTCCAACACTTGTCATCAGTGTTGAAAGCTTCTCTGTTTTCTCTTTTCAGATCGGGGTCTGGATCTGATTCTGGATCTGGGTCGGATTCTGGAAGTGATTCTGACTCTGACTCTTCAGAGGATGTGGAGAACACAGACGAGACGGTTTCAGACTATGAGCCAAGTCACAAAGTCAAAAGCAGAAAGCCTCCTAACCGGTACATTTCTCATTACCATTTAGATATTGAATGTACATGAAGTTAATCGTAAATTTGCTGAGTTAGAAGTTCTTTGGAGAAGTAGCCAAATTGTTATGAAAAATCAAATGCAATTTGGCACTCTAAAAATACTCACTTGTGGGAAGACTAACGTCTGCAATGTTTCTTTTTCACCATATGGAATTCTAATGTGTAGTTGTGGGCTTTAGGCAAACTTGTGTAATTATAAGATCAGCTGTGTTTTTGTGGTTACACTTCTCTAATTGCATTCAGAGAAATAAGCAATTATCACTGTTTTGAGAATGTTCATTTCTGTATGGATTAAACAAGGACCATTCTGTTGCCTGACACGATAGAGACAGAATAAGCCAGTAGCAGAACAATACGGACAGTCGAACAATTAACCTTTTATTCCTGGAACTTTCTTCCAGTGGCTGGGTGTCTCAGGCGCTTTCAAACCACTAAGCTCCTGTGTCGTGTGTGCCTTCTCCTTCAGGGCTAATGCCAGAAATGGCAAAAAAGGTAAAGTACAGAGGAAAAAGCAGTCGGATTCCTCTTCAGACGAGGATGAGTATGACAAAAAGTCATCGGGACCCCGTCGTCAGGCAACGGTTAACGTGAGTTACAAGGAGGATGAGGAAATGAAGACTGACTCTGATGACCTGGTGGAGGTCTATGGGGAAGATGTTCCACAGCCTGAAGAGGATGAGTTTGAAACTCTAGAGAAAGTGATGGACATGAGAATAGGCAGGAAAGGAGGTAGGAAAATCGCATATCTAAAAGAATTCCATTTTTTCAGGAGCATGACAAAAGCTTTTTCTCAGAAACCACTTCACCAAATAAATGTAAAACATTCTGGAACACCCTTAGCACCACAAATAGAAATCTGTTTTTGTACGGCTGTCAGGGAACGGTTTAATGGTTAAAATGGAATTGAGTGAATTGTTGTCAGCAAGGCAAATGTCAGTGCGAACAAGATACAAACTAAGCTTGGATTTTATTCTCCATTAATGATGTTATTTAACTAGTTTTTGAAATTAGCTAAATCTATTTAAATGTCTATTTTTAGTACAAATGTAAATCCTGGTTAAATTACTTCATAAAACATCTTTTCATTGGTCAATTCGATGTGAAACACTGTCAGTAGACAGGATATTGGGTGTATTCCATGTATAGTAAAAAGTTACAATCGTTAGAAAGTGGACACGTAGTTTTCATTGGACAGCAACAATATCTGTGGTTGCTTTATCATCACTACCGGGTCGTTTGATGTCTTATACTTTACCACACAATGGAACATTAGAACAGCGTGTTAGAGCCTTTGCTGGTAGACTTGCCCATAACACTGGTATGTCTTCAAAAGCAACTGGGGGCACCACGACAGTGTATGCTGTGGAGATGGATGGGGATCCCAATGCCAACTTCATGCCCAACAAAGAAGCGGGCGACCAGCAGTACCTGATCAAGTGGAAAGGGTGGTCTCACATACACAACACCTGGGAAACAGAGGAGACCCTCAAGCAGCAGAACGTCAAGGGAATGAAGAAGCTGGACAACTTTAAAAAGAAGGAGCAGGAGAGGAAGAAATGGTGAGTGTAGCTTCTCCTTCTGGGGTTTATCTGATTCTTATTGTATGTTTTGGCAGTTTTGTGAAGGCCAGCTTATGTACTCCCGTGTACCAACCTGCTGCATTGATGTAGGCTTTAATGCACAGGTGCTCTGTTGGTGTGAATAATACAGGCCATGGTAACCTTCAGGTTTGTCATAATTGGATTATCATTCTACATTTGGTGTATTAAAATGTTGAATTCATCAGTACGCTGACAGATATGCATTATGCTTTGGTTACTCTGTGGCTTCATATTTCCAGGAGCGAACAAGTCTTCAGTTTCTGCCCTGGCTGTTTGTTTTCTCTTAACATGTGCACCTTGTGTTCTGGTGGGTTTTTATCAGGTACTGTGGTCTTTTTTCGGAGTGAGAAAACGTTTGGTTTAGGTGAATCAGTTTTAGTTATGTCTGTGTTTGTGAGACAGGGAGCATGTGTGAACTAAGCTGGTCTGGATCTTGTTGGTTTGGTAAATGACAAAGTATCTGGCCAGTTTGTTCTGAAGTTAAAGCATTTTGATGTAACACTCATCATTGAACTGCAAATTTCTTGATGGTTGTCGATTGCCTTAACTGTTGTGTGCAGTTGACTCCCTTTCCGGAATTTTGTGTAATGCCCCCTAAAAGCATACTTAGTGTATTGTATGTAATGGGGTTTAGGTAGAACTTTTATTAATGCATGTGGTTATTGAGCTGCCACACTTCTAGAAGGTTTTGATACGGCCATTCATTGTTTTTGTAAATCAGCCTGTATTCACACACAATGATGACCCATGTAGCCAACTGATATATGCAGTTTGATACAGTGCAGGTCCACTGGGCGTATGAGTTGTATTCATGAGGTACAGTACATGTGACAGAGGGACAAAGAGTGATATCCACAGCTTAAGCCAGAAATTGTGTGAATTATGTCTACCATGGACTTCTGTTTACATGGAGTGCAGATATCAGATGGTTGAAGTTTACAGGTAGCTCAGTGCTTTGCTTTCTCAGTTGTTAAATCGCCAAATTTCATGCATTTCATCTGCATGTCCCTGTCTTACAGGTCAGTTTGAGTCATATCTGACCTGCTTATTTTTCAGGTTAAAAACGGCATCGCCTGAAGATGTTGAGTACTACAACTGCCAAAAGGAACTAATGGATGATCTACACTCTCAGTATCAAATTGTGGAAAGGATAATAGGTTTGTATTTTAACTTGGTGATAGTGTTTATATGTATATGTATGTATGTATGTATATATGTATATATATATATATATGTATGTATATATGTATATATATATATATATATGTGTATATATATGTGTATATATATATGTGTATATGTATATATGTGTGTATATATATGTGTATATATATATGTGTGTGTGTATGTGTATGTGTATATGTATGTATGTGTATATATATATATATACGTATATGTATGTATGTATATATATATGTATATGTGTGTGTATGTATCCAAACTTTTGGCCTGTACTATATATATATATATATATATATATATATATATCAATCAATCAAATTGTTCGTCTTGTTTGATGTGTTTTTACGTCTTGGTTGGCCAGCTCACTCAAATCAGAAGTCTGCAGCGGGGTATCCCGACTACCTGTGCAAGTGGCAGGGTCTCTCCTATTCCGAGTGCAGCTGGGAAGATGGGGCACTCATATCCAGAAAGTTCCAGAAGTGCATTGACGACTACATGAGCCGGAACCAGTCCAAGACTATTCCGTCCAAGGACTGCAAGGTAGTTGGCTGTACTTACAAGAATTCTGCTTTTATTTGTCGTCTTTTGTGGCTTAACTATCCAAAGCAAATGTTGTTATCTATTCGGAAATTATGTAAGTCTTACTGGAACAATTGTTTAAGCACTTTGCTGGTGTAGCACCTGAGCCCTTAATGCCATGTCTGACTCCAAGTTGGAAGTCAGTATCAGAAGTAACTTCTTCACATGTAAGTTGGCAGATGATATTCTTGTATCAGTGCCATTCAGTTTGCTCACAGCCTCACTTTTTCCCCTGTAGGTTTTAAAGGTGAGACCCAGGTTTCAGCCCATGAAGAAGCAACCAGCTTATATTGGTGGGGATGGACTGGAACTTCGGGACTACCAGCTGGACAGCTTGAATTGGATGGCTCACTCTTGGTGCAAGTATGTATTCTGGTTTTAACATGACCTGGATTAGAACTTCTCACACTTTGTCAGTCACTGAATCGATCTCGTATCTCCCACGCCGGCACTCACTCACTCTGTTCTGTGCTTCCCTTTAAATCAGGGGAAACAGCTGCATCCTTGCAGATGAGATGGGCCTTGGAAAAACCATCCAGACCATCTGCTTCCTGAACTATTTGTTCAATGACCACCAACTTTACGGGCCATTCCTGCTGGTGGTGCCTCTATCCACTCTCACCTCCTGGCAGCGGGAGATCCAGTTGTGGGCCCCCCAGATGAACGTGGTGGTCTATCTGGGCGATATTAGCAGCAGGAGCATGGTATGTATCTCCTGAGACCGTTTTGGAACTTCGTTGTCTTCCATGTGTGTTGCTGACATGTCTGACAGGCCATTTAGGCAATGGATCTGCTTACAGTTGAAATTGTGCCCTTCCTGTTCTTGGAATGCTGCTTATATCAGACGTCAAGAGCCCTTATTCTTAAGCAGTGACGTGATGTTTGCTGTAACGTATTGCAGTGCTCTCTGTTCGCACCAGTATCATGCAGAGTCAGCTCTTATCCCAGTGTGTGCGTGTCTGGTTTTAAACTGAGTCCAACTGGATCGTCCACAGATCCGGACACACGAGTGGATGCACCCACAGAGCAAGCGGCTGAAACTCAACATCTTGTTGACGACGTATGAGATTTTGCTCAAAGATAAGGTATGAGTGGTATGCAGCTTTTGATTGTTATGCAGCGTCTCCCCATACTGGATTAATATTTATTTACTGATTCATCCGGGAGAGAGATGCTCTGTTTGTGTTTGTGTGTGTGTGTGTGTGTGTGTAAGTATGAGATATGAGAAGTGAACTGAAAAATTTAACACAAAATTAAAGGTTCAGACAAATAGTAATGGTGGTAGTGCTAGAGTTAAGGCCGGTTTATACTTTGCATGCAGACTTGCGCATGCGCCTGCAGATGTGCTTCATCTGTAGTCGAACGCTTACAAGTGCCAAGGTTTCGTGCATGTGTATGTGCGGTCATGATTCTTCAGCAATATATTTCTTTCTTTATTTCGCATTACATATTGTCTTTATGAAGGTGGAACAAACTATATGTAGAGATGCATGATATATTGGTAAACATGCTAATATTGCCGCCCGATATTTAAACTAACAATATTCAAAATAAGCAGCAATAAAGCTACTACTGAAATAATGCTGATGATTGGAAAATAGCCGATCACTCAATGCATAGTGCCAGATGAGGGTTTTAGGGCGCTTTTCCACTACCCCAGGTACCGAACTTTGTGTACAGTACTTTCAGTACTTTCCCTTTTCCACTGCCTTCCAATCGAGTTCCAGTAACTAAAGTACGAAACCAACTAGGGTACTTTTTTGGTACTTTTGGGTGGGACTTGGTGGCACTTTCCTTGTCGATTGGTTATGCAAATAGCCTCTAAGTCAGGGGTCTCCAACTCCAGTCCTGGAGAGCTACTATCCAGTAGGTTTTCTATCATACCCGGCTTCTGATGAGCCACACCT
>JAODJW010000117.1:911102-938448 GCA_026777045.1 Hyperopisus bebe
GGGGGGGAATTACAAACTCAGTAAACGATTGATTTTTAAAAAATGGATGCATGGACAAATGAAGAGACCAAGGCTTTAATTGCGATCTGGTGAGGAGAATAGATACAAGATCTGAATGTATTAGGTACGCACTGTATTGGAAAATTTCCAAATATCGCAATATGACTTCTCACACACCTGATTAGGAGTGAGTTAAACAACATGAATGAAAATGATTGTCTCAGAGAATGCATGGAGTGCTCGTGCAAAAGCAGTGGAAGTGAACTTTGAACTGATTTTTAAACATACACTGCATAAACTTGAAAAGAAATAATTATTAAAATTGCGAAGTTTGCCAGGTGTTTGTTCCCTATGACAGTAAGAACATTTTAGCGAAACTTCCTTGCACTATGTCTGTACAGAATTGAAGGTAAGAAAAAGCCTGGTCTTAATCTAGTTGACTAGTGATATGAGAACTGCATGTGCGTAACATGCGATGTTGGTATTAATTGCACATCGTCCAACCCTACAATGTACTACACCCATTTTTCGAATTCAGTACAAAATGCTCCGCCTCATGTTGACGTCATTCAGCACCCATGCCAGTTGTACCTGGTGCGTAGGAAAATTGCCCTTAGGGCACCACTTATAAGAAGTCTAAAGGTACCAGCCTGTGAAATGTTTATAATTTATTATTAAATCTGCCCCGTAGATCGACCTTTCGTTTTCCGCAGAATTAGAACATCATTCAGCTAATCTGCACCAGCATGCTCAGCAAGTTTCACCACTTTTTTTCTGAATAAACAGAAAATATGTGACTGTTTCCCTTATTGTGCTACACTGTAAGTGCCAAATGCAAACCTTTAAAAGGATAGGTTACTTTTTGTAAGATATGTAGTATAGTACTTTTTTAGCATAAGTACTTAGGAACCAAGTTTTTTTTTTTTTTTTACTTTAGTGTTTTACTGGATGATAGTGCCTGAACTTTTACTTCAGTGTGAAGTTGGGTACTTTCTCCCACTGCTGATTAAAATGTGCACAGTATGGGGGCTTGACCACAGCAGTTCCATGTCAGTTATGCGTGTGGATGCACAGACGCACAGTCTGCATGCAAAGAAGTATGTCCTGGCCTTTAGTCTGTGTCCAGGTGGTTGTCAGTTCATATCCTGTGGCTGATCCTGCCCTTTGACCCCAGGCTCCACTCTTAGGCATACACACACACACACACGCGGGTCACATAGAAGGGTAAGGTGACACATGGGAAACTTAAGAATTTCTATTCATACACAGATAGTATGTAAAGTATCACCATCATTAGCAGGTACACAAAAAGAGCACATTGTGTTTTGCTGGATGAATTAAAATTAGCACACGACTAACCCGAAAAACCAGGTGTCGTGTTCGCACTATTCAGATGGGCCATTAAAGCAGTTTTGTGAGGAGCAGCACGCCCTCTGGGCCCTGGAGCACATCTCCTACTTATGGGCATGTGATTCGTGTTTGCATGGAGACTTAAGCCGTGCTGCTGCTACTGTTGCCACCCATGCCAGTTTAGTAATAATCACCCTTCTAACATGCTGGCTGTAGGTATATGGATGCTTATTGAAATAGGATGGCTGCAAGGAGCGTGATTGTTATTGTTTGGCTGATGGGGTGTCCCAATTCTCACAGTCGTTTCTGGGTAACGTGAGCTGGGCTTTCATCGGGGTGGATGAAGCTCACCGGCTGAAGAACGACGACTCGCTGTTGTACAAGACCATGATAGAATTCAAGTCCAACCACAGGCTTCTGATCACTGGGACCCCCCTGCAAAACTCGCTCAAAGAGCTCTGGTCGCTGCTTCACTTCATCATGCCAGAAAAGTAGGTCACACCTCCCCGCATGCCCGTCTGCTGGCGTAATGTCACGCCATCGTGGGTATTCTATGGTTTTCTTTTGAAAGTAGCTTGAATGCCACACCAATCAGTGCATGCCAGTTTCAAGTGAAAAGGGCCTTTCTTCCATAACTTCCAGAATTTTTTGCTGGCAATAGTATAATAATCCACCAAAAAAACAACCTGGAACAGCTTGGTGATTTTTGGTTCATGTCATTCCTTAGGTTCCATTCTTGGGAGTTGTTTGAAGAAGAGCACGGGAAAGGCAGAGACTCTGGCTACACCAGTCTCCACAAGGAGCTGGAGCCCTTCCTGCTGCGCAGGGTCAAAAAGGATGTGGAAAAGTCCCTCCCAGCGAAAGTAGAACAAATCCTGAGGGTGGAGATGAGTGCCATCCAGAAGCAGTACTACAAGTAAGCACCATCCCATGTTTGTTTTGGGTGCCTCGCCTATACTGTGTGGTGTGTTTCTGTCATAAACCACATATGTGCCTCGAAGGAAACCCAGCACAGAGGCAAGAATGGTTAATATGGTGGAGGATTATGTATTTTATTTACATAGCCCATTATGTGCTTGGAACAGGTGGATATTAACCCGGAATTACAAGGCCCTCAGTAAGGGTATTAAAGGGAGCACCTCTGGTTTCCTGAACATCATGATGGAGCTGAAGAAATGCTGTAACCACTGCTACCTCATCAAACCCCCAGAGGACAACGAGTTTTATAACAAACAAGAGGCCTTGCAGGTGTGGAAGGGAACAAGATGCACTTTTCATTGCCAGATTATGTCGATGTTTTACTTGCATAAACCTGTGGCATGACACTTTGAAGATTGAGTCCAAAATGCCAGCTACACGTCGTTCAGAAGTATTTCCTGGGTTTAGTATGAAGCATAGAATTCTTGCAAGCAAATAAGTTTTTAAGATGGACAATGAACATTGGTGTAAATCCTCCTCATGTCTCCCATCAGCATTTGATTCGTAGCAGTGGGAAGCTGATCCTGCTGGACAAGCTGCTGGTTCGTCTGAAGGAGCGAGGTCATCGTGTGCTCATCTTCTCCCAGATGGTCCGGATGCTGGACATCCTAGCTGAGTACTTGAAGTGCCGACAGTTCCTCTTTCAGGTATAGCTGTACTGTATTTTTTTTGTATCCCTTGTATCCTCTGTTGTTGCACTTCCATTTTTTTATTCAATGATGTTCCCTCCCTTTCAGAGGTTAGATGGTTCTATTAAAGGAGAGATGAGAAAGCAAGCTTTGGACCACTTCAATGCTGAGAACTCTGAAGTAAGTCTGTTAGGCCATGTCATGGAATTTCATTTTCTATTTGTCATAAAATGATCCTTCCTCTGCTCGAGCTGAGCTGCCCAGCTGTATTTGATGTGATTGGGGTTTAATGTGCCACGTTTTTTGTTTCCACTTTTTTGATCGCTGTTCTGTCCCAAATTTAGGATTTCTGCTTCTTGCTGTCAACGAGAGCTGGAGGCCTTGGTATCAATTTGGCATCAGCCGACACAGTGGTCATCTTTGATTCGGACTGGAATCCTCAGAATGATCTGCAGGCTCAAGCCAGAGCTCATCGGATTGGACAGAAGAAACAGGTACCCTTCAGTGGTTGGTCCATCTGAAACCTGTATGTCTGTATGGTAGTTTTTTTGTTTTTTCTTTGGGTGATGAGGGACCAGTGCAATCTGCCTTCTAAGATACCACTTCTATTCTTGTGAAGGTGAATATCTACCGGTTGGTGACAAAGGGGTCTGTTGAGGAGGAGATTATTGAGAGGGCCAAGAAGAAGATGGTGCTTGATCACTTAGTGATCCAAAGAATGGACACTACAGGAAAGACTGTTCTCCACACCGGCTCTGCTCCCTCTAGGTGAATACTTGCTTAATCACACTCTGGTTGTATTTTAATGAGCATGCTGTAGCCTTTCAGATTGGGCAGATTCACAATGCACTCCCACAATGACTGATAATGAATGTTTTCATGTTTGATTGTGCCTGCAGCTCCACTCCATTTAACAAGGAGGAGCTGTCTGCCATTTTAAAGTTTGGGGCTGAGGAGCTTTTCAAAGAGCAAGAAGGAGAAGAGCAGGAGCCTCAGGTCAGGGGAAGCTGCAGTTGCTGCTGATTTATTTTCCAAAAATCAGTCTTAGTGGTTTTTGGTTTGCTAAGTCAGTGTGTTTAAAATGTGATTTGCCCTTTTAGGAGATGGACATTGATGAGATCCTCAAGAGGGCTGAGACGAGGGAGAATGATCCAGGCCCTTCGACAGTGGGGGAGGAACTGCTTTCACAGTTCAAGGTCAATTACCGCAAGGTTCTTTATTAAGTGCAAAGAATTTACTTAAATTCAAAAAAAGTTAATTAGTCAACTGAGTACTGATAACAATACTGATCTTCTGTTTGCTTGTATTCTAGGTTGCAAACTTCTCCACTATGGAAGATGAGCAGATAGACATGGAGGGCGATGGCAATTCCAAGGACTGGGACGATATCATCCCAGAAGATCAGAGGAGACGACTCGAGGAGGAAGAGAGGCAGAAGGAGCTGGAGGAGATTTACCTCCTGCCTCGGATGAGGAATTGTGCCAAACAGGTTAGCTTTAACCACAGTGCAGATCTGAAACCCTGTTCACCAGCCTTCCATCTTCATCTATAGCAGTCAGGCATATTTCATTGGGTTTTATACATGTCCATCGTTCATTGTTGTGTAAAGATGAATGTTACTGCTCCTGTTTTCTCAGATAAGTTTTAATGGGAACGAAGGCAGGCGCAGCCGTAACCGAAGGTATTCTGGGTCAGATAGTGACTCTGGAACGGACCGGAAACGACCCAAGAAACGAGGGAGACCTCGAACCATCCCACGGGAAAACATAAAAGGGTTCAGTGATGCTGAAATACGGAGGTAAGAAATTCACTGGGGAGCTGGACAACTTTGCAATATGTTTATATCTCAGTGTGACACGTTTCTGTCTTTAAATTGTTTTCCTTCAGTGGCTGATTTTTTCTGTTTTTAACTTAGTTTTTGTTTTTTGGGCAGATTTATCAAGAGCTACAAAAAGTTTGGTGGACCACTTGAACGGTAATTACCACACATGGATTGAGGATCATACAAGACTGTAGGTTTAGTTTCAGCATTGCTAGGGCCCAAGTCCGCCCCGAATCCCGCTGCCCCCTAAACACAGTATCGATGGACATTTTTCTTGTCGTCCATACAATAATCAGCACCCTTGTGTTCATACTTCACTATTACTCTGCCTATTTTTAATCTTGGACCACCTACTCCCTTTATTTTCTGTAAGGCTTGATGCAATTGCTCGCGACGCAGAGCTAGTGGACAAATCTGAACACGACCTGAAGCGGTTAGCGGAAACTGTACATAATGGATGTATAAAGACCTTGAGAGAGAACCCCTCTGGTCCAGAGAGGAACTCAGGTAATCTACAGCAATGTTGCCAATGTTCTATGCCATCTTACATCATCTGAGTTAATGAGCATAACACTAAGGGTGGCATGACCCCCCCCCCCAATTCCCTTCCCAATTTGGCCACTAGGGGGCAGACGAGGAAAAGTGAAAGGGCCGACATTTCGGATCTCAGGTGTCCAGGTGAACGCCAAGCTGGTCATCTCGCACGAAGAGGAGCTGGCGCCGCTTCACAAGTCCATTCCTGCTGACCCTGAGGAGAGGAAGAGGTGTGGGCCCCAGCCCTGCTTAAAATCCCATAATGGCTGCTTTTCACCTTCAAGTTAGCTTAAATGCTTAATACATTTAAGGGTGTAGTGACTGGGACTTTATCCAGTGCCCATTTTATTGCAAGTGATCAAAGCATTATGAGGCCTGTTCCTTTAAATGCACCTGCTGCGTTCTGCCCAGGTACACCATTCCGTGCCATTCGAAGGCAGCTCACTTTGACATCGAATGGGGGAAGGAAGACGACTCCAACTTGCTCATTGGCATCTACGAGTACGGTTATGGCAGCTGGGAGATGATCAAGATGGACCCGGACCTCAACCTCACCCACAAGGTTGGAGCCACCCCGCACCCACTTCCCCCGGCAGCACCCTGAGCCCGTCACTCATTTCTCTCTCTGCCCCCCATTCAGCTGCTCCCAGATGACCCAGATAAGAAGCCGCAGGCGAAGCAGCTGCAGACACGAGCCGACTACCTCATCAAGCTGCTGAGCAAAGATCTGGCCAAGAAGGAGGCCCAGCGGCAAACAGGCGCGGTAGGACCCGTCCCACAGATGCAGCTCACCAAGCAACTGTGGCTCTGTATGCCAGCCTTTGGGTCCTAGTTACAAAACCTCACCATTATTCACAGCCAGAAACGTATGATCAGGGACAGCTGTGCATTTTGAGTACTTCCTGACTATAAACCAATGTAGCTTCATCACAAGGTAGATGGGGTCTTCTGTCTGTCTGCTGTGGGAAATGGAACTACTTTAACGATGCTATCTGACTACCACTCACGACGACTAATGTGAAGGACTGGGACCAATTCTGGGGTGGAGATTACAAAAGTATTGCATGCTGCTAGTTGCAACAAGTACCCGCCTTTTCCTGCAGGCCAGTTCCCGTAAGAGGAAGCCTAATAATAAAAAGAACAAGGCAAAGCCAACAAAGGTGGAGGAGGTGGTCAAGAGCGATTCCTCGCCGCCGCCCTCAGAAAACAGCTCAGAGGAGGAGGATGACAAGGATGAGGAGAAGGTACCTGTGGGCAGGACGTCAGCATGATATGGCTCATTTGGAGCTTTGGGTTGTGTGTGGTGTAGATGCTTCCCATGATGGTTCTGAGGCCATGTCTGGGAGAGCTTGTCGTAACCGTGCATGTTTGCTTACAGGAGATCATCCCAGTTAAGACCTCCAGCCGAAGAGCCAAGGTTGAAAGGCCGGCCAAGGAGCCGGAAGAGCCAGAGGAGGAAGTGCCCATGAAGAAGGAGCCCGAGGAAAAAAAGGAAGTCAAAGAGAAGGAAATTAAGAAAGAATGCAAGAAGGATAAGAAAGAGGATGCCCGCGATTTGAAAGACAAGAAGGAACCAAAGGATAAGAAAGAAACGAAACCGGTTGAACCGACTCATAAAAAGGAAGAGGTCAAAGAGGAAAAGGTGAGTGGCTTCTTGACAGGCTGAGACCTCGAGAGTGATGGTGGAATTCAACATCAACACCTTCCATCTGACTATTCAAGATGATTGCGTATGTCTGTATAAACGGAGTGGCAGCCTATTCATGTTAATGGATCGCTTCAGATTAACGAGCCTAAAGGCGATACCCGGGAGAAGCTGAAGAAGCCAGCCGACACTCCAGTCCACATCACAGCGGGCGGAGAGAATGTACCCATCTCTGAGGAATCTGAGGAGCTCGACCAGAAGACCTTCAGTGTGGTGAGTCACTGTTTTCATGTCAGTTTATGAACCCAGACACACCAAGCTGTAAGGGTGACGACGATGGGCTGGGAAGTATTCAGAGATTTATGATCAGTGCATTGTCATCTGCCGTGATCTTTTTTTTAAGGAGTGTATGTCTGTCCTGAAGGTGTTATGTAAAATATTATTAATCATGGGGAATTGCATAATCCAGTGTCCTACACTAAGCTGCAGTTAAGGCAGACGTGCAGCACTGCCCTACAGTGTCAAAGTTGGGCTATCCTACAGCATCCCTACTTGGGTCCCCCTCCCCAAATCTTTCCAAATAAAAACAAACAAATTTATTTTTGTATGGCGCATTATCACATTACATCATCTCAAACCGCTTTACAGCATCCCCACCCAAAGCCCCCCGTGAGTAAGCCATAGGCGACAGTAGCAAGGAAAAACTCCCAAGAAGGAAGAAACCCTGGGAGGGACCAGACTCAAAGGGGGAGCCCATCCTCCAGGGGCTGGCAGGGAGAGTCAAATTGGAGAGCTGGCTAAGTGCCAAGTCATACTGTCCAAATCATATAATTTGAGATGCAACCGGGGAGCAGGAGGGTTCATGTGGTTAATCAGAGTTTGGCCTATTGGTTTGACTTCACCAAAGTTAAATGTTTCAAAATAAAAGTCCGGTGGCTGTTCAGTCTAACGAGCTTACCCCCTGTTCTGCATACCACCTCCCAGTGTAAGGAACGCATGCGGCCAGTGAAGGCAGCCCTCAAGCAGCTAGACCGGCCAGAGAAGGGCCTGTCGGAGCGGGAACAGCTAGAGCACACACGCCAGTGCCTGATCAAGATCGGTGACCACATCACTGAGTGTCTCAAGGAGTACTCCAACCCCGAGCACATCAAGCAGTGGAGAAAGTGAGCAGCCACACCCAGGGCCCTCAGCCACAAGTGACACTCCGCGCCTTTACATAAACCCATGCCAGTATGTAATTTTGAAAGCCAACACAGACTCTCACTATTGGTTGCTTTGATTTTCTTCCAGAAATCTGTGGATATTCGTTTCAAAGTTCACAGAGTTTGACGCAAGGAAACTTCATAAGCTGTATAAACATGCAATTAAGAAACGGCAAGAGAACGCGCAGGTATGTGAGACGCAATTCCCCTCATTTAATTTGGTAGTTTTAGGCATGAAAATCTGTTTAAATGGATGCATTGACCTGCAAATGATGAATGCAAATTGTGTCGATGGCCACTTTTTAACCAAGATATGGCTGTTTCCCCAGGCAGCAGATCAGAACACTAGTACTGTAAATACTCAAAGCTTTAAAAACGCAGGTAAGTCCTTTGGTGTGCATGTGACATGAGACAATACTGCCATCATAGTGTGTGTGTGTGTGTGTGTGTGTGTGTGTGTGTACTGGTCTAAATAACTATTTCCATGGCAACAGACATCGAGAGACTGAAGGACAGCTCGCAACAAGATGACAGCAGCAGGGACAGCTACAGCTCTGATAGGCACCACTCGTCACGTTACCCTGAACATGGCAAAGACAGGCTTGCGGTGGACGCCTACAGGAAAAATGCTGATTCCAGGAAGAGGCCCTACTCATCCTTCAGTAATGGCAAAGAACACCGGGACAGGGATCACTACAGATCGGACAGGCAAGACAGCAGGTAGGCAGCTTCCATGGCAACATGGCTATTTTGCCATAGCAACAGATGTCTCATTTTAAGTATGAGTGCCATGCTTACTGGACAATGGAGTAGCTTAAACTGGCAGGTTTCAATAACAATTTAAAAATTAAATATTAACTAAAATACAATATAATACATCATGTAAAATCCAATAGAATACATCATATGGTTGTCACAAAACGCTTTGTTTCGTGCCCCTCAGATACTACAGTGACAGTAAACACAGGAAAATGGATGATCACCGGTCCAGTCGAGACCACAGAATAGACAGCAGCATGAAGGATCGGTCCCATTCAGATCACCGCTCCAGCTCTGACCACCGATCACACTCAGACCACCGCTCGGGCTCCGAGTATGGCCACCACAAATCTTCCCGTGACTACCGGTACCACTCGGACTGGCAGGTGGACCACAGGGCATCCGGCAGTGGGCCCCGGTCTCCCCGGGACCAACGTTCGCCGTACGACCCCCGGTCGCCTTTTGAGTACTCGTCGGATCACAAGAGCACCCCGGAGCAGACCTGGTGCAGCCGCAAGACATAACAGCGGCTAACATATGCCGGCAAACTCGTTAGCCATAGACACAAAAGAACACAGTAAATGCCTTATGGAACTAGTGAAAGCTGTGCAGCGCACTGTGTAACTCTAGGGGGCGCCATCTGTCTGGCCTCTCAAGATTGCAAGACGTAATATCCCACTAATGTTGGCCGGGGGTTGGTGTCGGGTCGGGGTGGGGGGGGGAACGACGACATATTTTTATACTTAAGAGTAATGCTACGTCAAATGTGTCGTGGCATTTAGGCATTTTTTATTTTTATAAAACGGACGTCTTTTTTTACATGGACACACACAACCGGCGTGCTGCCTGTGTCCCACCACCCACAACACTGGATCGTGGTATCGGTTTTTATTTCTCACGGAAAGTGGCTGTTGAATCTATTTAAGAGGTTTAATGAGAGTATAATAAAGACGCGTAAGCTCACCAGTAATCGTGCTCAGTCGCATGGAGTTTTAAGGGGTTTCCAGAAGCCACCCGAAGGACGTCGGCTCACCTTCCAAAGTACCTCGTTTACAGTGTGTATTGTGACCACCTGCATATATATATTTTTTTGTGCATCATGCTTGAACTATTTAATTTGTTTCAGCTGTAAAATAACCTGGATTTTGTGATCAATTTTAAAAAATGTCCCTTTTTCACAAAATGTACTACTGTAAATTATTGTAAAATAGTAAATTTGAATGGGCTTTTTCCTCAGGCTTTGTTTTTTTTTTTGGACTCTACCTTTCCCCATCAACTCAGGCTTTTTTTGTCAGTTGTATAAATGTATCACTTTTTCTTAACCGCTAATAAAATTGCTCTTCAGAATGTAACACTCGGGGAGGGGAAACCTATTCCATCCTTATTCTCTGTAGCTATTTTTTAAGCTACCCTGTTTATTTTATTTACCTTATCAATCATCAGTTGTGAATGTTTTCAAAAGGTGAGTTTGAAACCCTTTAATTACATCATGTCATGTAAAAATAGGAGGGTCTTTTAGAGAGAGAGGATCCTATTAGACCTGAAATAAACTAGAACTTTTTTTAAGGAAAGTCCTTTTCTTATTCCATTTTTTTTCTTTCAAATGTAGGCAATAATATCAAATGTTCTATGCAGCCAAATGTATTTCTGGTGGAAAATTCTAGGCAAATCAAGATACTGTTATAGTGCACACTTGTATATAGATTTCCTCTATATTTCAAATCAAATTTACACCGAAAATGCATGGATTTTTCTAAGAATTGTTTTATATAGTTGTTTATAAAGTCATTAAACTCAATCACTGTACTCACGTTTAATCTTGAGTTGTATACGTAATCTTGTTTTGTGTAAGTCACAGTATTTTTTTTTTCTTTTTTGCAACTGTTAGGGTGTGGAAAAATCTGATGGAGACAGGTTTTTAAGACTGACTCTTCCCACCCTGCTTCCTCAAATGGCTCCCAGATCTAAACCACTGTAATAAATCTCAGGGAACAAGTGTGCAGTGAGGCTGTTTGTTGGGTTTCTGAGGACAATGGTGCATACCCATCATGCACTCCTTTTGCAGCCAAGACCAGCCATTATAGGCAAGGCCAGTCACAGACCCACGAGGCCAGTTGTGTATGTTTTTTTTTTTTGTCGTCACTGTGGCAGCCCACACTCTATAAAATGTTACACTTGTACCTGTGCAGACATCTCTTGCTTTTGCCATGGATGTGATTTGACACTGCAGCAGCCTTGGCAAGTACTCATACTGGGTGGAATGGTTCATCGCTTCTGGCCAGCCGAGTAATTCATGATGGAGTTAAGGAAAAAAAAAATCCCTGGCCAAATGAGTTTTATGAATACCTAATATGTTGAGTAGTGTTCCACAGCACTTAACATTCAGTACCGTACGGTATTTGGTAAATCAACCCTCCTGCTGTTGTATTGCTCATAATATATTGTATCACCACTACGTTTGATATGTTTGTGGCACCTGTTGTTCCATATTTGTGAACTCATGTCAATTCAGTGTTACTCAAATTCCACCTACACCTTGTACAATTTCTAACTTGTAGTTGCTAAACTACCCCAATATTTTAGAGAAATGATGTAAGTACACTTAGAGAATAATGAGAATTGTACTTTTTACTCTGGGATAAAAAAAAATCTCAATCTTGTAATGTGGACTAATTGCAAATACAGCCTACTCACCAGTGTACTGCTAGTGTCTATTATATGATGCAACATGTAATATAGTTTCTCTTCCACACTTGGGGGGGGGGGAATAAAATGACTGGCATTCCTGGCAACATTGAAAGTGTAGAGAGCGCCCTCTATCAATTGGCCTCCAACAGTTTTCATTGTGCTGTTTGTGCATCTAGTTCAGATGTAATCTCTATGATCTGCATTTTAAGAAAGGAGACAGCCATCTACACTTGGATTTTGACACACAGGTGAATATTGTGGATGTTGCTTTCATAGAGGAAGAAAAAATTGTCAGTTACTGTGAATTAGGCCTGTTGGTCTGAAGCAGCAGAATGCTTTTCAAGGGGATGTAATGGAAAGTATATGAAGCATTTTCACTTAAACATAGATCAGTGAATAAACATTTGGTACACAGTTTTTACTATACATGTAAGTGTGCTAGTCCATCTCAACTTCCCGGAAATAAGAACTTGCCCTGCTGTTCATAATTCCAATTGCTTGTGGTCTGTATCGGACTTTTATCCATTTAAATTCTGAACAATGATTACACTTGTCAGAGTATGCAAGGGCCTGCAGATTACCCCTGAGCGGGGGGGTATGTCATTACTTGGAAATACTAAAATGATTCAGCTCCAAATCACAAACCAGATCTATATGTACATGAGGTGATTATTTTTCTTGTGCTTGCTTACCACACGTTTAGAAAGGACTCTGTGGCCAGTTTGTCTTTATTAGGGTCTTTACATAGCAGGGTCAATACATTAAAGACTATTTCACATGTAAGTGCAAGACAAAGGCTGTGAAAGCCATGGACTGCTTAGCTTTAGGCATTAGCCTGTCTTCACAAAACACTGCTGATACCACTTTTACAAACGAAACAGCGATCTAAAACAATCCATTTTATAATAAAAGGAAACTTCAAGGCAACATTAATTTATCCAGACATAACCATAGCCCTCAAGAGATGAATCTGGTAGAATGGGACCATTTTAAGAGCTCTTCTTCTCTTCAAACATGATGTTTGCTGTTGCTCGTTTAGCTAGAAAATAAGGGGGGTGGGGTGGGGGGGGTGAATGTTCTGCCAATTGCCAGTCTCTCTGCAGCACACCAAGTACACTTCTTAGCTTGTTTCAGAAACAAAATTTTGTTATAAAAGACCACGTATAAATAAACTGGCAACGTGCAAGTCAACCGGAACTTGCTTCTAGATAATCAATTGGCATAAGCTTTTGCCAAGTGAAAACAGGATGTTCTAAGCGTCAAAATGGCATTTAAAAAATCAATACAATTCAGAGTAACTCGGGCAGCCATTGATTATCTTATAATTATTAAACATTGGAACGTTTATCTAATGCAAAAACTATGCATCTTCTGCCATTTTGTGAGACAGCTGTGCTTTTTAGGTTATTTGAATGAATACAATTTAGGGGAAATTTCTGTGGTTACCCAGAAAAGCCTTTCAGCAGAAGGTATTTCCAAGGTCCACCAAAACTGGTACTTATAATGTGAAATGTTGCTTTTGTTTCAGGTTAAAAAAAAGCAAGTAGCATATAAACTCACAAAAAATTATATGAAGGACAGCAGAAGTGACTGTCAGGAGCCTTACCCTCGTCTTTGACTTTGCCAGCTGCCTCGGAGGCCTTGTCTGAGATGTTCTTCACCATGCTGTCAATTCTGCTCTCATTCTTCAGGAAGAAAGGGCGAATGATCCGGTTGTAGATCAAGACGGAGCCATTCGATGGGGTGGGGGCCATGCACCACACCAGGAAACCACACTAGAAGTAGGGAGGGAAGATGGGGGAATTTAAAAAAGTAAAATCATTTACATAGGCAGAAAAAAGCAGGAGCACTTCCTGTTAACTTATCTGAAGGGTGAGCTGCATCTACACAGCCTCATCTCTCCTAACAGATACTCAGAACACGGGGAAATTAGCCTTCAATCATGATCAATGCATCAAAGTTTCTAGACTTGGTGGGGGGGGGGGGTGTATTTAACTGGATTGCTCTAGGGTGTTTTTTTTATTCCTGCCATTTCCAGGACATCAATACAAAACTGGGACAAGGATGGGGCTAACAGAAATAACAAGTTGTTCTGTTTTTAATAAAATGTTAGCCTGGTATTTATCAGTATCGCTGTTTGTTTTATATACTGAAACAATCATTGTGTGATACATAAATGAACCTATCAAACAGTAAGCGTGTCATGATCCCAACAGGCGACAACCTGAATAAACTACCCAAAAAGGACCAAACATGTCCTGGCTAGGAGCTAATTATATTCTCAAATAGGTGTTACCAACACATATGAGATCAGGAAGGATGTCATCCTGCCAACACACATTAACCTCACTCCTTGAAATATGATCCCCAATATGATCCAGCAAATGCTCTTGATACAAGATGATCAAATTGAACACCTAGAGCTGATCACAGCACAATGTTCTTCAATGCTCAAGCCATGGTACAATGTGCACATCCACAGAATTACCTTTCCTATGTAGTAAAACGGGAACCAGGACAGGAATATGTCAGCAAAGAACTCGGCCACGCTGAAAACCCCGTACACCACCCAGTAGGTCAGCCATTTCGTGTCGTCATCTTTGGTGGCGCTTTCAATCGCTTTAATCCTGCAATTTAGGTTATAGGCTTCTGTTAGAAATGTTGTCCATACATGGGAAAATAAAGTATGGGAAGAATACATGCGTTTACTAAAGTAAACAAAATAAACACAAACCCGATTGTGAGCATAGCAGGGTGGGGATTACCATTGAACAAACAGGCATTATGAAAGTTCTGATTCTGGTTACAAAGCTAGTGGCACACACACAGAAACGGAACAGCCACACTTAACAAAAAACATCTAAACAACAATCATAAGCAGGTCGCTTGGAAACAAGTGATATAAATTTGCAAATTATGGCACGCCATCAAATCAAGATCTTAATTTTCCTCTTCATTCAATGCCCTTATACATTAAACACTGTATTTACCGCAGTTTAACACACATACACGCGACAGTTCCCAACCCTAACATCGTACGACACGACATTCATAAGGCATCAGTTGAATTTGTAACTTGTGTTGTTTTGCCTTTCAAATAAGCATTAAAGTGTAATTTGAGAGTTTTATTTTTTTCCGTCTAAGACAACACCATTAACAGCATTTTCCCCGTTGTACCACGATCACCACCGAAAATAACGAGCCAGCCTCACTGGGCTGGACACTGCAGATCGCAACAAAAGCAAAAAACTACGTTTTCTTTGTTTTTATAGAGGGATCAAATGCATAGATTGGCGTCAGATCTCTTATAACAGCCTTTTACAGATGAGGTTCAGTAACAGAGAGGGTAGCTCGAGATAATATTAAGCAGTTATAGAAGTACACCCCACTTTTCTAGAATTGGCAAATTCACGTGGCGTCTATATAAAATGACGATTTAAGCGGTTGCACGTTTTTAAACAACGGGTAGCGCCCCAGACTTTAAAATGTTGCGCATACATTTATGTGGTATACTGATTTTGCAACACCAACAGCCCCATTAAAATGAGTCACTAAAATCTAGAGGATTTCCTCAAAGTAGAAAGGCAACTAAAAAAAGGATTTCCTAATTTCATTTACTACCAAACGGCAAAACCGGATTAACTGATGGGATCAAACGACGTTTGCCAAAACCACTATTTCAATCTTAGCCAATCCAATGCGTTTCTAATATCCAAAATCTGTTAATTAAATAAAAAACGACCGACGATTTTTTTTAAATAAACTTAACTGCGGAAGCAGTTTTATATCTTACATTGCATTCATTACCTCTTGAGATCAACAAGCACCACATTCTTAAGAAACAAGAAGCCTACCCCTAGCCACTGTTTACTTGCGGCGATCCATTTGCGTTATTTGCGTGTGATTTCAAGCAATCTCCCCCCTAAATAGACTATATCCCATTTTGTACAATAGGCAGTAAAGATTTAGTGGCAGACATGCTTTGGGTTTGGTTATTTTGATGCACAACACGACAGTTTTCTATATTAAGCACAAGGGAGCTTTGCTAGCCAGTCTCATGAGACCGGATCTCCATTTCACGTCGCACGGCAGTAAGCATATTCTTCATGGTGTTACGGGTCGAGTGGACATACTTTCTAAAACTCTTTCTATCGGTAGCCCCACTTGTTTCGCGACACAACTAAAATCCTGTCACTCCCTTAAGACGCACCTCCTCTCACTGTCCGTGCAAACGGTGCTTTTACGCTCCGATTAGGTCGGCAGGTACACATGCCATCTTGAATCGACTTCGTGTAGTGTATTTTTCCACGAATAAACACTTCCTAAATCCAAACTGCGCCCTTCCGACTGCGCAAACATACAGAAGTATTACCGGTACGTGTGAGTGTGTACAAATGGGTGTTTCCAGCGACATCTTAAATCAATCATGACCTTAAAAGTCGCATATAGGCTTTCGCCACGTATATGTGCCTGCAAAGGAAAATGCGAGCGACTCGCTGTCACGTTAATCCAACGACGCAATAAGTCGTTATTTAGGCCGTAATATTTAATTTATACGCAAAGGGACAAACTGGAGGTGGATTTGATGTAAAAGAAAACTCACGAAATATACGCTGGATAGGCGAATCCTATGAGATTGCACAGCAGGGAGGCTCCATACCCAATCACGAGGTATACGGCAACAAAGGCAATGACAGCTGGAAGAGAAGCACGGCACATTTGTTAGCATCTTTCACCACAGTATACCAATTAAAATGCCACTTGGCCTCGCGACTGATAATACGGCGCATTTGAAAATCCAGAAGGACTTGTTAAGCAATCGGATAAAGCATGCGGGGTGGCGTGCATTTTTAGATGTTATCGATGAAAACACAAAAGATTCCTTGGATTAATGCCTAAAAGTTGGTGTGTAAATAGTCACGGTTGTTCAAAGATCAGATAATTTCACGCGTTTTATATATAATCATGCTGTTTCGTGCCTCAGAAACAGGAACCGAGAGTCGATCGCTTTTATGTGGGCATCTGCTTCCTGGCGAGAGGACGCCAGTCTTCTTTTATACCTGCCATGTTTCTCTGTTGACTTACCAATGGCTATGTATGATCTGTTTACCCCGGTCTTCGCCTCGATCTTTGCCAATACATCCGTCAAGAGATTTTTCTCGTGGAGGAACTTATCAAATCGTTCTTTCATTGCCTGTGCCATGGTTGCTGTGATCCCTTTCTCCTTCCCCACCGAAGTATTTCCTCGATTATGAAACCCGATTAATGTACACTGCTGCAACGCACATCTACCCACCACTACTTTTTTTCCAAGCACACAGGACGAATCGCCGGAGACACAGTTAATAGCACGTCACTGCAAATGTCTGCAGCCACACCCTTTTCCAAGGGCTACATGACTGTGCTACTTTCTTCTAGTCTACGAATTCTCGGCAATCATTTCTGACGATGTATTACGAATACATTTTTCACGAAAAGGTTATTGATCCTGATGCTCTTGTCATTCGAGACAGCATTTTTTTATATATGTTAAAATGATTTTCTTCTGATTGTGATCTTAAACGTGATACAGATAGTCACGCTTTTTAGACAATATACTGTTTTTTTAAGGTAAAATGCATTTTAAAGACAACTTAGAATATGTTGTGAAGGCCTGAGGATATAAGGTGCGTCTACCAGTTTTGCGACTATCAACCTTGCTTAAATTTTAAACTTACATTATTAGCATTTTACAATGTTAGAACTACTCCAGTCAAATAACGATTGAACCTGTTCATTTTTTACAGGAATAGAATCTCAATAAATAGCTATACTTTTTTAGCTAAAGGGTATTTGAACTCATTGTATAAAACTTTGCGTGCGGAGTTTGCATGTTCTCGTGTGAGCGTTATTCAAGGTAACAGTCCAGAGATACTTTATTATAAATTCATTAGACTAGACTGCTTTTCGTTTGAGTGTCTCCTGGCATAGCCTTCGGATGTGACTTTAAGCAATGGATCCTGAAGATGGATGTATGGATATTAAATATGGGCTGTAGAAGATTGTAAATCCAGGAGTTCATAGAGTAGCCTATTTGAATTTTTCTCCCAGCTGAGCCTTCGTGGAATATTCAGACTGAATCCATCGTGTGATTCAGATCACTTTCAACCTACTAAGCAGTGAACCCGCTGTGATTTCTCAGAGGTGTTTATTAAATATGAAATTCAACGGCTGCATTTGTTTTTGTAAAATGTTTCTTTAGTTCCTTACTTCATGGTTAATTTAGTAATCAACTTTAATTAATCTGGTATAAATTCTGCCAAATGGTTTATACATTTCTAACAGAAGCTAAATATTAAAATATTTATTAGCTGAAATAATGAGTACTTATTAATATTTGAAAACAATGCCTTATTTTTAGTCCATTGTTTGTTTATCGTCGATTGCTGTCTTTAATTTTTAGTAACTGAAAAACTCTTATGAGTACTATAACTGGAGCAAGTGCAAAATAACTCTTTCTGGAAGGACATTAAGGACCAACATGGTTTAACGTTTAAATTGGATTAAATCAAGATTACATTTAGTTTACAATTAATCCTGGTTAAATGTAAATATTTGGTAATCTCGGTTTAATTTCCCCCTAAACCTTGATAAAAACAGTGATACCAGTGGCCATATACATTAATAAATTATATCACAGGTGTCTGTTGCACCCGTAAATTTAAACCAAGTATAAAGCTGGATTAGCAGTGATATTTAAACCACCATCCGAGGAGGTTTATGTTAGGGTCTGTTTGTTTTATTGACAATGTGGCTGCATTTCTTCGCTAGATGGGATTAGAGGAAAGAGTTCCTTGCAGGAAAATTCAAGACAGGTTAAACCCAATTGAATTTTATAACAATAGTGAGTTTTCCCAGCACTATAGGTTTACAAAAGAGTCTGTCATATACTGCAATGGGTAGGGTGAACCAGATATCAAACATGGAAGTAAGAGGAATTCTGTTGCACCTCTCCATCTCCCAATAGCCTTTTGTTTTTGTGCTACAGGGAGTTTTCAAATGGTTCACAGGGATCTTTTTGGAGTTCATAAGTCCACAGTCTGTGAAACTGTAAGCAGAGTGTCAAAGGCAAATGCACATTTAAAGAATCAGTATATTCATTTTGACCCAAGGAGGAAGATATCAGCTGGATTTTACAAGAGAGCAGGTTTTCTTGGTAAGTGGAGCTATTGACTGCACCCACATTTTGATGACTAAGGTGATGTAAATGGGGAATGTTTTCATAATCGAAAGGACTGCTGCTCAATTAATGTCTAAGTTGTGTGTGAAAAGTAAAAGTAGCACAACATAACTCAGAACAAAAGTGTGGTAAAATTAGGTAGTGACTTTTATTATAGAAAGTTCACGAGACATTTGCATTAGCTTTGTTTAGGGCCATATTTATTTAGCCTAGGATGCATCGTGAATTTGTGTACATTTTGTCGAAATCCATCATGGCGGACACTGAACCTAAATAAATCCTATTTTAATCATTTAATCCAAGGATAAAAATAAGATGTGCAGAATCTCTGAGTAATTATGAACCAGTTTAAGGCTAGATTTACTAAACCTAGATTACGTCTAAACCAGGATTAATTTAATTCATGTTGGAGCAACACAGCCTGAGATCATAAAATCTAAAAATATTTGCCAAAGTTATCATACAAAAACACAGCAATATTTGTTTTAATTCACTTACATTTGTTTTTTGTAGACTGTATATTACCTTCAGTGCCTCTCCACATACTGTAATCTGCTGTGTTTGTGCTGTGTGCGTGTCAGGCCGCATGATGCCCCTCCGCTACCATAATCCGTTGTGTTTGTGCTGTATGTGTGCCCAGTTGCACGGTGGCTGGGACTCACTACAACCGACAAATGATGGCGAAAATGATGCTTCATAAACCCTTTGTTACATTTTCTGATCCCACTACATCAGGGGTGGGCAGTCTTATCCAGAAAGGGCCATTGAGTATACTGATTTTCACTGCGACTCCCTAATTGGATAAGATTGCCCACGCTTGCACTATGCTCTAACATAAACCAAGACCACCATTTAGTGGTTTCAGAAAATACAGCAAATGGTTCATGAAGTGTTGTTTTGGTCATCACTACTCCTGATTGACTCTTGGCAAGTTAGCGAGTTCTACACTTTCAGTTGCAGCAATTACTATGCAATTCCCTTGAGACTCATTAGACTCAGGAGATTTCTGTGATATAATTTATTAATGTATATGGCCACTGGTATCACTGTTTTTATTTAATTCATTTTGTTTACTAAGTTTTGGATTTGCATTCCCCTAACCCTTTTTTTCCCATTTGATATGTGTATATTAGTATGCGATTTTAGTGAACGCAAGATTTTTTCAAGAATGTATTGGTCACATTGTAGCAGGACTGACTGTAACAGATACCAATAGAAACTCAACAGGGCTGGTATATGGGATTGATTCTCCTTACTGAGTCTTGTTTTTGTACCTCTGAAGTGCTGCAGTGTGGGCAATATCCCCAACCTCAAGTAGTATGACATCATCCTCAACTATCTAGTTCACACAAAGTCTAGATACGGGCATGAGCGGTTTAAAGCTTATAAAAGTTTAGATGCATGCAAGTATTTTCTGGCTGGTCATTTACATGGAACTGGTGTATGGAAAACTCCTGGAAGAGATTCTTAATAGCAATGCAGTAAAATATTTTATAATGATTTTTTTTCATATCAAATGATATTGATGATTATCGCAATATTCTTATTTCTTTACTTCAGTGCTCATTTTTTTCTTAAAATTCTCTTACAAAGGAGATGTAGTGATAGTCTTAGGTAGTATCTTAAATTTGTGCCAGTTAGCTTGGCAATGAACAGTACACTTCAGTGGTAAAAGAAAGTAGCGTGTAGTCTCAGAGGAGGAATGGTCCATTACAGCCAGGATAGGGACAACTTTGTTTATCCCAAATACTGTCACTAAAAATGAAAATGACATACATCTTGCTATCATTTAAATGATCATATTATGTTGTATCCTTAAAAGTAACTTCTGGAAACTATGTCTTCATGGGGCCCCTAATTTTTAGGCGGCTGCCTACCCTTGCCTTATGGTAAGTCCACTCCTAATGTCTCAAAACATTTCCTCGGTCTTGTAAAAGCAATAAAAAAACAACTATACAAATGAAATACGTTTAACACTATGTGGTGGACAGTGAAAGTTAGCACAGCCTAACTGTCATGCTAAAAAAAGGAGCGCTTCTTTAAATTTTTGGGGAAGGTAGGATGTAATACAGTGCCACAACGGAATGGACACAATGCGGTTGTAAATGAGAGTTCAGTCAACTAGGAGAGATCAATCTGGTCACTTATACTTTGTATAACCAATCAGATATTAGGTTTTGTTTAGACCCTGCCCACTATGTTTGATGGGTGATTTTGACATTAGTTGCAGGTATCACTTGAATTGTAATTTGAATAATCATGTCCACCCATTTTCTGAAACTGCTTATCCTATTCAGAGTCACGGGGGGTCCGGCACTTATCCCAGAGGCTATGGGAAGGCAGGAAACAACGCTGGGTGGGGTGCCAGCCCATCACAGGGCACACTGACACACACCTTCAGGCAATTTGGTAACACCAGTTAGCTTCAACATGTTTTTGGACTAGAGGGAGGGACCAGAATACCCAGAGGAAACCCCATGGTGACACAAGGAGAACATGCAAACTCCACACACATGGAACTGCGGTGAAGACTTGAACCCAGGCCCTACAGGTGTGGGGCAACAGTACTAACTACTTACTGCACCACCGTATTGCCCCTTAAATAATCGTTTAAATTACCTATTCATAAATAATTTAAAAGACGATATAAATAATAAAACAATCATTTAAACGATATGATTGTTCTTTAGGTCAGATCAGATGAGATTAGTAAGGGCTGAAGGGTACTCATCCAGAAATATCCGGATTGTATTCACCTTTTATACCTTTAAAATTCGACTTTTAAAATTATAACGATTTCACCATTAGCACACTTTACCTAGCATTTCAACTACTAACTGAAATATGTTATTCTCTTTTTCTATATTATTTGAGGCGCACAATTTTTGATATAGCGTCCTAACCGTGCAGTCATGACGTAGAGGAATACACGCGATCACCGATATTACCCTTTTAATACGTGTTCTCTCGGCCTTCGCTTTTAATCCTAATTGTGAGATGCGATGTTCCATTATAACTTCACAATAAGAAGTATCTCCATCCTCATGTTATCACGGGACTAGTAATAAAGCGCCCTCCGTTTCCTTGTTATCTCAACCAAACTTTACCCGAGGGACGTTGTTCGCGCAGTTTTCCTGGCTAAATGACCTGCCGCTCAACTGCATCATGGAAGGTGCCGCCCAATTTTATTGGCGTCCGGTCATATTATTGGTTGGAGATCGATTACGTAACTCCCCCCTAGTTTAACAGGAACAGTACGGTAGTGTGTCGCAGGAGTTGGTTTTGTTTGCATCCTGGCCAGTTTGTTGCCGATATTTATTTGATTAATCAAATGTTTTTTCCCTGCGGTCTCTATTGCTGCGAGGTCTGTGAACTTCGCTCCACGTCGTTTGCTTTCTCCTGCTAACAGCTCCGCGAATTCGTGATGTTTTTGTTCCCATCATGGAGACGAGACGAGGGGAGATTCCCAACAGCGTTTTGGACGACCTCTGCAGGTAGCTAAATATCCGCTGATGACTTTATCAAATATTTGCCCCCTGCGTGGTGCCGACCTAAATGTAAATACGTTAGTTTATGCACCTTCCGTGAGTGGTATCCGCAGCGGCGCCTTGTTGTGAAGATTGTTGTGTTATTATACGCCTGGTAGTTGCGATCGGTAAATTTTTAGTTATTGATCCGGTGTAATATACCTGTCGATGGCTTGAGCGGTCAGCCAGCCGCCGAGCGATTCGCACTTACGTGTGTAATTTTGAACAAATGTCCGTTGCTGAAATAATAAACGTCTTATTATGAATTGATGTGAGGTACATGAATTGCTGGAAGCTTCCGTGTATTGAGTTCTTGAAATATCTTGTCTATGCTGATAACTAAATCCCTACGTTTTTTTTACACAATGAATCAAGAAAGTGTGGGTCTAGATTTTGACACTCCTAAATGCTAATTCTATGTTGCTATCTTTCTGATTTTCCCAGCCGATTCATCCTCCACATTCCTAGTGAAGAAAGGGACAATGCCATTAGGGTTTGCTTCCAGATTGAACTTGCCCACTGGTTCTACTTGGACTTCTGCTTGCAGAACACACCAGGATTACCTCAGTGTGGGATAAGAGACTTCGCCAAAGCTGATATCCTTTTTGTATCGCTGTTGCGTTTCTGTTGAGTATAGATATAGTTTTATCTTTGGTGGTTTTGTCCGGTATTTTGGAAAACTCTATCTGTCTTATGCGGGAAGGGGAAGTCACAATCAGTCATTTTGTATAGGTTGTAAAGGGAAGAAAGAGGAGGTAAAAGTAAATATATAACGTGGTGAATGGCATACTGAATGGCTGATTTGATCACCTGAAATGTTTGATAATGTGTGTAGTTCCTGTCTGCATTAGTGTCTGTTTTGGTGCCAAGTGATTGTTTCCAGTGAAGACTGGGTCTCGTGGCTCTATTTTCTGCTGTGCCCTGAGTCAAACCTTGCAGATGCAGTGCTTACCTCTGCTCTGTGGTTTTGGACTCTCGCTGTCACTGCTGGGAAAGTCTGTCCCATTAAGATGGGACATTCTGCAGAGCAACTGTTTCTGAGGATGCATTTGATACTATTAATATGGGCTGGTCCTCTCTTGGTCAGTGTGTTACTGGGTGTGTTCAGTGTCATTCAAGCAGACTTGATTTAAGGAATAACTTGAAAGTCATCATCTCGATTCTAGAAGATTCCATAGATCAGGGGTGGGCAACCATTTCCATGGAGGGCTGGTGTGGGTGCAGATTTTTGGGATGGCCTCTCAATTGACCAATAACCGTGAGATCCCAGTTGAGAACCACTGCTCTATTATTGGCTGATTGGAAGGTCATCCCAAAAACCTGCACCCACACGGATCAGGTTGCCCACCCCTGCCCTAGACCCTTCCATGCCTTTTGGTATGTTGTATTGCATTCATGCTTCTCTTGGTTTTCAGTGATGTTTAATGCTTTGGTTGCTGACAGTCTTGCAGTTTTTTTCCTGTAATTTTCAGGATAAGAAACTTATGTTTCTGTGGGATTTAAATTTAAGGCCTGGTTAGCTGAGTGTTGAATTGCTGTTCATGTAACTGCTTACATTTCAAAAGAAAGGAATTGTTTCAGATGTCTACTGAAACTTCTGGGTAACATCATAGCATGTTTTACTGTAGCTTTTATAATTTTGGGGGTGTCTGATTGCACAGTATCTTTTTATTATTATTTATTTTATACCCTTTAAGGTCCTTAACAGTGGAACTTTTTAACCATTGTCCCTTTCTGTTGCCGCAAGGAGAGGATGTTCAGAAAGTGTTAGAGCAATGGAAGGAGTACAAAATGGGTGTTCCCACATATGGTGCAATTATTCTTGATGAAACGCTTGACCATGTGAGTATTACTGGACAGTAATGTCCTATAGTCTCTGGTTATCTGTCCTCACCCTCAGCTATTAGACTTGAGGCGCTTCTGTACCCATGTAGGCACTGCTGGTTCAAGGCTATCTTGCCAAGTCTGGATGGGGTTTTCCAAAGGGAAAAGTGAACGAAGACGAAGCCCCACACGACTGTGCCGTACGAGAGGTGAGTGTGAAAAAATAAGCTACCTAAATAAACGGGAGAGACTTTGATTATACAGCCCTACTGCAGAAATTTCCACTCCTCGCCCGCAAAAATGACTTAATGAAGTCGCGTCAAATAATTTATTTAAACGATTTATACGAAAATTTATTTATACGATTATTGCTGCACCTGGCAGCAGAGTCCTGCACGGGTCTGATTTTGACAAATCGCACCCGCCCGTACCTGTCATACTTAAACCCATATCCGAACCGGTATCCAACAGAAATAAAATAAAATTCCGCACCCGATCCGCTATAAATAAATACCAACACCCGACCCACACCCGAATGAAAATCAGATAGCCAAAATTAAAGACAAAAGTTTATTGCCACAACAAATGACCAGTGACATGTGCAACATCAGTTGAAAAGGCATAGGCAAATGTAAATGTAGCTTAATAACAGCCTAATAATAAGGAAAAGATATTGTCTACAGTTGATGGCCTCAGGTGACTACTTCAGCATCCATTTTGAACAACTGGAGGAGATCGCATGCGTTTTTTGAAAATGAAAGTGGGAGAGATTTCCAGGAATGCGTGTGCAGGCATAAACTGATGGATTTTACGTTTTATCATCTTGAATGCAGCGATTTTGTCACTAAAATACAGCCCTAGGGTATTTTTGTTGGCACATGATGTTTTGAAAACCTCAATTTAGCTCTCCTGCGTCCGACCCGACCCAAACACGTATCCGACACAGTAGAATATTTTTCACCCGTTTCATCAAAATTTGCGGGTCACCCGTCGGGTCCCCGAACCCGTGCAGGACTCTGCCTAGCAGGACCTTTATGGGAGAGATGGTCATATTAATATACATGGAGTTATGACACTAGTTTAGTTCTGTGTCTTGTTTTCTGCTTACCTGTACAGTTTACAAAACCAACCTGTGTTTTTAATATAAGATAAAACCAGTGAAGTTACTTGAAATGTTTTCATTTTTTTTTCTGTAATTGCAGATTTGCACAATAAATATTCTATGTTCATGACTACTTTGAAATGTCTTAACAGTTTATTATACAACTTCCTGCTGCAATGACTTTGCTATGGACATATGTTACCCTTTCAAAAACAGTTATATTGAAATTTACAGATCAAATCATATACCGCAATATATACCGTCTACCGTCTATGGTTCAAATTATACCGCAATATGAATTTTATGCCATACCGCTCAGCCCTATACCTAAATGGATAACATGGCAAAGTACTGTTGATCTGGTAGGGGGCTTTCAGAAGCTGTCAGCATAGCTTAGCCTGCCAGCACATGGAGACAATTTCTTTGAATAAGCCTCTGTTTTCATCCACCCCCTCCACCCGACCTCAGGTCCTAGAAGAGACGGGCTTCGATATTCGTGATCGTATCTGCAAGGATGTTTACATAGAGCAGAAAATTACAGACCAGCTGGCTCGGTTATACATCATACCAGGAGTTCCAAAGGAGACCAAGTTCAACCCCAAAACGAGGAAGGAAATTCGGGTATTTCTATTACAGCGTTCCTATGAGACGTGTGTCTGTGGGATAATTTCACTTTATAATAATCAGCCGCGGTGGTTCTTTGTTGCAGAACATCGAGTGGTTCTCTGTGGATAAACTCCCATGTCATCGAAATGACATGACTCCAAAATCTAAGCTTGGACTCGCCCCTAACAAGTTCTTCATGGCCATTCCGTTTATGAGGTGAGGTTATCAGTTTGTTTGGAAAGGCTGCTTCTGCTGCCACCTTGCTGCACCCTAAAGGAATGGCAGCTGTTTTTGTTTTATTAGAACAATTCCTGTTGGTGTTTTAGTGTGGCACTCCATGCCTCCTACCCTCTTTCTTGTCGAATAAGCGAAGGCTCACTGTAATTCTGTACTGGATAAGCAGTTATGGAAAATGGATGGATGGATATTGGTTGTAGAAAATACTGATATTCTACTATTTATTATATGTATTAGAATTCATACATATTTCCAAAACTTGTACTTTTCAGATATTTGAAACAATCACTCTATTAATGTCCCTTCGTATTCTGTTGTAAAAAGTTTAATTTTGTTATGAACAATGTGTGTTTTCTATGAAGCAGGATTTCTCGGTTAGCTTAAGATTGAAGTCGTGATTGTCTAATAGGAATGCGTCTTACCTAATCGATTATTGAACGATTATTATTTTTAACGTAAGTTAATCCTGGTAACAGAAATCTTTTTAGAACACCACCAAGGTCTTATCATCTGGCCTGGAGTCTGACATCATATTTTTATGGGGTGTGGCAGTGATGTCACTTCATTCATAAAGAAATAATTAATGGTGTATATAAATAAAGCAACACAAATATCATGGAATATATACATGTAAACAAACACAAAAACCGGCTCCTGCTTTTTGTTATTCTCAGTGCAGTAATGTATTTTATTTTTTTTGGTGGTGGGGGTTGAAGCTGAACTAAAATGTGCACGTGCTCTGCTCCAGACCACTTCGAGAATGGATCGCCAAGCACAAGGGGGAGTCATCCGACAGCAGCGAGGAGCTGATGTCTAATGGCAGCACTCCATGCAAAAGCCTGATGGAGAAGGCTCGGTGAGTCATGCTGGGGGCCCGATTGACTTCCTGGGGCCGGTCGCAGCTTGCCATCAGTGCACTAGCTTCTCATAATGTAGAGTATGAAAGTTGCGGAGATGTTTTGGGGTCCACTGTTCAAGGTCTGCCTTAGGCTACTGTACTTCTCATTTATAGTGTCTGTATTTTAATTAATTTGTGGTCAGTTGCTTTTGGAATGTGGCTTTAAGGAAGCTACACCTTTTATTGTGATGACAATGACTACACAGCACTTCTTTACAAATACAATTGGTATTGAAACAAATGTTTAATAACTTTTCTTTATTTGGTCAGAATTAAATATGTGTATGTGTATGTATATGTATATGTATATGTATATGTGTGTGTGT
>JAODJW010000117.1:945132-955716 GCA_026777045.1 Hyperopisus bebe
TCCCATTACCTGGTGTGGATTGCAGTATTTTATGTACAGCTGTGCTATTGCTCTGCTAATTCAACCTTCACACTCAGTTCTTGCTGATGCAACGTGCAATCAGTGAAGACCAGCGACTAGACTGTGCATATATAGGCATGAAACCTCAAACACAATATTGGCCAGTATTTTAATTTTATTGTTTGACCCCTGTAGTTACTCTGTGGTCTCCCAGCTTCTTCCTGAGCCCTATTTCACAAGCCTGCTCACAGTCTTATTCTGTGCTACTTGCCTGTTGACGCTGAGTGCCTCTCATGATGGAGAAAGTTGACAGCATTTCGAACATGAGAGGGGTCAGGTGAGAGCAACTTGACGTCCGTACATCTTGATCTGACGGTAAACTATCACTGGCCACTCACAGGTGGCCAGGTGACTCAGTGCGGCAAGAGGATGCAGCGCTGACAATTGATACAAAGAGACTTTGTGGCAGATGATAGGCTGTCTTGGATGAGACAAGTTCAGAACAAAAGCTGAGGTGCTATGAGGCAAAAAAGAAAATGATATCAAGGCAAAGGGCTCCCGAATGCTCTCTTTGTGCAATATTTTTCAGAAATATAAATACTGGTCCTTTTTGATCACTAAAATCTACAAAACTGTTAATTTGGAGGCTGGGCAGGGGAGGAGTATTTCTTTCTTAGAAATGAAAAAAATTCTAGTTAGTTTAACATTTGGAAATGCAACAGCGGTACAGAAACTACTGGGGTGGCAGGATCGGCTTGATACACTGGAAATTTTAAGCTGCCTGTTGATTGTAAATTCAGCTGTCAGTTGCTGCTGGTGCCCTGAGTCTGACCGACACACTGTGCTGAAGTTCATAACTGGCTATTAAAGAGGGAAAAAGGGCAGGAGAGGAGCAGCCAAGAGATTAGATTAGCCTTGTTTCAGAAGTGGCGAGCTGGCCACCTGGGGGGGCGGAGGGGCGCAGCGGGCAGCTCTGGCACCTCTCAGAAGCTGATTGGTAGGCAGGCAGCTTTAAAGCTGGGCCAGGTGATCCGCTCCTGACTCAGAGAGCCTTCCCCCAGAGAGCGGCGGGAGCGCTGTACTTCGTGGGACAGGACCCTGAGATGCTGCTCTGGACCTTGGGGGCTCTTTGGCTCCAGTGTCTGGTACTGATTACTGCCAGCTCGTCGTCAGAGGAGGAGGATGGCAGCAGCGAGAGGGACAGTGAGGAGCACTTGGAAAGTGAGTCTGCTGCTGCGCCGCTCGTGTTTTTCTGATTCATTGTTTCTAAATAACAGAAATAAGTTTTTTCCCCTTCTTTGTGTAGAAAGTGACAAAACATGAGAGTATTTTGGCACAATTTAAATCAGAGATTTGAGAGAACAGAATATTTGGCTACATTAATTAGTATTTTGGTAATTGACTAAAATATGCCAACTTCACCTGAATCTATGTTAAGTTTTAAGCTTTTTTTCATAATCATGTTTGTGTTGAAATTGATACATTTCATATTAAGTTATTTCAAGTAATTCTGAGAGGGCAGCTAATCCCTTCAGAGAATTTTTGCCCAGCAATGAACTAGAAAAACTGCAGAGGGATGGATTAAATTAAAGAACTGCAACTAATAAGCGCATTGCCTCTTAAGAAGCAGAAATGAGATGGCATTTCATTACACCATAATTCAGGTTGAGATGTTTTGATTTTGTGTGTGTCACCTCTTTTGTGTGGCATATGAAGGCACAAGGTAACTTACAAATCAACTCACTGCCATCTTTCTATTGAGTTTCATCCATCTGTGTGATTTGGAATGATGATTTTATGCTGGCTTTTGTGAGAAGAATGTTTACATATAGTACATTGTTTCATTCAAAACATCACTTTATTAAGACTACAATTAATTAGGGTAGAGAACATACAAGATAAAGTACAAACTATGCAATATAGTTAAACCCCAAGCTAGTAAAGAGAACATACATAAACAAATAAATGAATTGCATCTAATTATGCAGTTAAATGTGACTCTCACAAGTACTTGTGTAGTTTGACCAGCTACTTTGGAGCTTATTAAAAGTCATTCATGTCAATTGTATCTTTGATTCATTTGATATTTTCAGTTTCAAACTTACATTCTGCAAATTTGTTGCAAAAGTTGTTACCACATCCCCTGAACAAAGACGTCATGAAATCAGAGTCATGGCTGGGCAAAGGATGAGGAGTCATTCTTAGCTGCATCGGGCCTCGGTGACGATGCCAGGCGCTTTGCGGTTTAGCAGGGGAGAGTCTACGTGCGGACCGGCGTGTTCTAGAGGCATCACTGCCAGCTTACTCATACAAGCCCGCGATCCCCCCCCTCCCTTTACAGAATGGTACAGCTATGCCCAAAGCAGCCTCTCACTTTGTAGGATTAAGCCCACAGAGCTCTGTGGGTGGTTTGATGGCAGTCTGTGTCATTTTCAGCTAGAAGAGCAAGTCATAGTATAGTCATAGTCTGGGATGCAACCCGAAAGTCATTTAGGCTGGGGGGGGGGGGGCATGGGGGGAGTGATCATTTTGGTGAGAAATATACCAAAAAATATACATTGCCAATAGTTTTTGTGCATTTTGAGTTTCTGGAATCTCAGCAAACAGAAGTTCTCACTTTATGAAGTTGCCCCATAAAACCAGTAATTTTGACTACTATCACTAGGGATTCTCGTTGGAGACAAACTAAAGGAAATCAGCTGATTGACACATTAATATGATGCTCTGAGGTACATTTAGTCACCGCATGTTCCTGGCACATAAATCCCAGTCTTGGTCACAGGGGAGGCTGCAGCCCATCCCGGCACATGAGGTTGGGATACAACCTGGATGGGACGCCAGGCCAGCACAGGGCAGATACTGTATACACACTCAATGAAATACCCTACTGGCAAATTATAGACAGCAGTCAGCAAAACTTCTTGTCTTTGGACTGCAGGAGACACCTATACAACACAAAGTGAACATCCAAACTCCCCAGATTCAGAGAGGAGATCGGATTTGATCTCCCAGGCCTGCAGGTATGAGATAACAACGCTACCCACTGAAGTATCATCTAGGCCTTGTTATCAGCACTAAACGAGGCCTCAAGTTACAGAATTAAGAAACGTATCTCTTCAGTAAGTAGGAGATGGATCCCTCAAGATACTGTGGAGAAAGTTTAGAAGCATCACTTTTCTTAGCCAGGCTTGTTGATGAGGAACAAGGACTCCTTTCCATGGTTACTGTGAGCTTGTCACGTCCCTGAGAAACACTCGCAAGCAGCACTTGCGTCAGTCACATTGCCCAACCCGCCTGTGTTGATTTTAGCACAGCTGCCATTCCAACACTGTTCGAATCAGTGTTACTCACTGCCAGAAATACGACAAATGTCCTGACTCAGAATTTTCTATAGAATACAGTCATTTCCCTGAAAATGAAAAGGAAATCCTCAAATTACATAATGTAACGATTTGAGCTGTTCCCAACACAATGTTTTAGTATGTTTGATTAATTTGAATGAAAGTTTATAAATATAAGAATTTTTAAACGTTTATTTATTTATTTATTTATTTTTTAAATAAGCAATTGGGCTTAAACTGTTTCTGTGTTCTCATAACTAAAAATGTCCAGGTTTTACTTTCATTATGGAAAACTGTAACAGTGTGGTTTGGGTCCCTGGCTATACCAGTCAGTGGAAAATGCCAGACTCAGTGACTCCACAGCCATTTCCAGCTACTGCGGCGTGCGACTGCCAGTTTGTAATAAAATGGCCTTCCTGTCCACATTTCAGGACATTTTGTACCTTGCAGAAGGTGGCTAGCTCAGGTCCAGAAATTTCAAATCCAGACCAGGATTTTGTTTCAACCAACCAGTTGAGTATAATGAGTCACAGTTACAGAGTGCGGAACAAGTTGGTGGAAACAAAATTTTGGTCTGGATTTGAAATTTCTGGACCTGAAATTTCCACCTCTGACCACATGACATCTACTGAAGTACCAAAAGGGCTTGTTCACGTTACAGTAATGATTTCAGGATGTGGTTTGCATTGAATCTCAATGAGCCCAACTTTCCGCATAAGCTACTATTGTACCCCAAGTTTTATTTTCTACATCTCATCCTATATAAGAATTACAGTCATAAAATGAATGGATGGCCCCTGAATCAGACAGCTAATACCTGTACCTGCAAATACAGCAATGTTAGTGCAACACATTAAACTCTACATTTGTGTTTGGCATCTAGGTGTTTAGCTGACAGTTTTGCCAGGTTTTAGTTACTGGTGTCAAGTTATATTTTAGCGTAAAGCGCATGAATCATTCACTAATGGAGAGTCTGTTGAATTTTATCACATTACAAAATAGTAGGATACGCATTAATCAGCTATGACTCTCGGTATCGGATGGCTCCATGGCAAAAACATTAGAAAATGCATTATACTGTGTATTGCACTGTACATATGTGTGTGTGTGTGTGTGTGTGTGTGTGTGTGTGTGTAATGATACAGAAGCACACACACTACCGGTTTTTGCATACCACAAGTTTTTACCACTTTTCCATTTAGTGTATGAACTGTACATTTTTTACTCTTGTTAACCATGTTAAAGTTGAGTAAACAACGATAAATGAAAATATAAGTCAAATAAAACAAGTTTCTTTTATAACATGGAAAGAGTATGTAACAGTGCATGTCTGACATGATATTAATTGATTGTATGGTGATGGCATAATCCTTTAACTTTAAATGCAGTAGTTAACTTTCATCCCATGAAGCACAGCAATATTTAATGTCTTTTGTAGATAGAATGCCTCAAATTTTTTTGCTATTGTATCTGCTAGAGGAGGTTACTTTGTAGACAATCTCAGTTTGTGCAAAAATTTTTGACTGGTATTATATATAATGTGTCTATATGCATATGAAATTGTCTGAAGGCAGATGGATAAATGGTTGACCTGGTGGAGAGGCAGGCTGAGGTGGAGCAAGCTGGTTCAAGCTGCAGCTTGTGTAATTCAAGTCGTTAGTGCAATTATATCACAGCTTTGAATTTAAGAGTGAAAGCCCTGGAAATGCATCCCCTTGAATGACCCCTTGGAACATTAGCTGGGAGAGCAGGGGTGGGATTTTGTAACAGGGACCATAAAGGCTGCATTCAGACAGGAGCTGGGAGGAATGGAGTGTGTGTGTGTGTGTGTGTGTGTGTATGTGTGGTCATGTATACATTATATTGTGGAGGCCAAATGTCCCCATAATGTTGTAAAATTTGTTACTTTTTAGCTTTTAGCTTAGTGGAAACATTTTTCTGGTCCCCACAATATAAACCTCAATAAAAAAAATAAAAAAAAAAAATAAAAATGCATAAAGTCTTGTGTTTTGATTGGTTACTTATGGTTAAAGTTAGGGTTGTCATAGTTGGAATTAGTGTTTTTCCCATAGAAATGAATGTAGAGTCCCCACAAAGATATGAATACAAATGGGTGTGTGAATGTGATTGAGAGAGAGAAAGAAATGGCAAGAGAGCTCATGAACAAGTGTATGTCTTTTCATACAATGAAGATGGGAAGACCGGAGACTCTAGCTTTGTGGTGATATCTTTGTCACACATATACATATACATATAGACATCTTTCACAGAAGCAGAAGTTTTTTTAGTTTCATTTTGAATGACGGCACCCTAACCCTACAACCTTTTCAGATAGTTGTCTATAAAACCACAATCATTTGTTGTGTTTAGAGGCTGAATTAGTTGGACTTTCATAAAATCTTTAAAGTGACGCAGCATAGCCAGAACTTTCTAGGCCAATCTTTCTAGGCATTCCTTGATTTACAGTAATCTGAAAGTAGGACGTTCTCTACTAGTTTTATAAACTCTGGATTATTTCACCATCCAATAAACACCCAAGACCAGATATCACTCCAACTAACTCTTCAATCGAGTAAAGTAACAAATAAAATGTAAAATTCGGCTGTAACGAAAGATGTTAGCAAGTGAGAATTTCATTTCTTAGTATGACCTTGGAGGGTCCATCATGGGGTGCACTTGTTTCTAAATCATCAGATTATTTTTAAAAAACTGTAAGAGGCAACCTTTAACCAACCAGAAAACAATGGAAGGAATTCCGTATCATTGGCACACAGTATAATGCATGTCATGGCTGACATATTCATGCAAAACTATAAGGCTTCTGGCCATGAGATTTGTTCTGGATCAGGCCTCCTTAATCCTGGGTATGGAAGGCCACTTGCTGTGCTGTTTAAATACTGAGCCTTTAATTAATCTTGATTCAATGGCTGTTTAAATGAACAACAACATTCAAATCCCGTCAGATTCAACCAACATTTTAGAGCTTCCTGTCATTTTAGTTATTCTTAATGCTTGAAATTAAGGGCTCGGGTTGATTTTAATGCAGTTTGACTTCAAAGGCTCACATCAGTCCTCAGTTATTATACGAGCTGTATATCTTCTCCACTCTCTTTCAAATTGACAGGAAGTGATGCAGGTCACACAATGGAATGCGTTGCTGTCTATTATTGAGATGTCCTTGGCAGAGATAATGCATTGTCAATTGCTAATGGAATATAACTATGGTTCCTGTGTTCTTGGTTAGCAGTGTTCCTATTTAATTCTTCTTGTATTGCCTCGTAGGTTCCTCACATCCACATTGGAAACATGATGGTAAGTAAGTCTGTCTGCTTTATCTGTTTTGTGTCAGTGTTATTAACTATCCATATTAACTCCCAGCTGCTTACATAGAACAGGGTTGCAAGGTATTGGGAATTTCAATGTACTATTCCCATCCCATCCCATCCCAACTGCTCTAAATGAACTAAATAGTCTAAAACATAAGCAAGGGAAGACCTATAGACTTTACTGAAGTTCTTCTGTATCATCGGTAGCTATGAACAGCTCACAATTATAGTCTTTTTAGAGAAATATTCCTGAAGTCACCTCTGAGTCATTGTGAGATAGATGCTATGTTTCCCTTTGATGAAACAGACAAGTGGAGATGCTGAAACACCCTCATATCCCCTGCTTCCAGTGCTGCTGGTCTCGGAAGTGCAATGTTAACTGTTTTCCTAATGATCTTCTCGCTTCTAACAGATCAGAATGTATGGCCTGCTAATTTTTATCACTGTGGTGGAACATCCCAGTCTCCCATCAACATCAACACTAGAACTGTCATCTTTGATCCCAGCCTGCTGAAGATTAAGCTTGAGGGATATGATCTACCATGCAAGCAGTCTCTGAAATTGAAAAATAATGGGCATACATGTAGGTTTGTGCGTCTGTCAGGGGTGCCATAAGGGGAGGTGGCTTAGGACGATTCCGGGGCCCTAAAAAATTTGTAACATAATTGGATTGGTCTGGATAGGGACCCAATATGATAAGCTTTCGTCAGGACTAGAATCTCTACCATCTATTTTTATCAGTTTGATCATTTCCATTTATCTGATTATTTTTCCTGTTCTGTATCTGTTTATAATGACTCTCTTCAGCCAGTGTGTGCTCTTTGCATGTAATCATAAAGTCACATCATGAGCAGTCACATAGCAACTAATTCTGGGCCAGATCTGCCTGCATCTCCTTAAATCTGGGTGCCAGTGACATTTGGGCAGGAGAGTCTACACCTGAATCTGTCCAGAGTTCTAAATGAATGCATATTCGCCTGACCATATATGTATGATCAGCCAGATACCAGATGTGCAGCTGATGTGCTAAGAATCTGAGGGGCGATCCCCCTCATAGTGAGATTAGTCTGAACTGGATCCGGGCCAAATGTTGTTCAGAAATCGCCACAAATCTGTAAACTGGATCTGGCCTGGCCTGTATCTGCATGAAAGTCCCTTACCCTCCATTTGTTCCAAGGACCTGGCCGCCCCTAATGTCTCACTTGAATGGCAAATTGCATCTATTATATAAATGCAAAGTCTTTGCCATTCACAGACGTCTTTGAAACCTGTTTTTGCTTGATGCACACACACTCCTATGATGTCATGCTCTTTTACCGATTAAATTGGAACTGTACCGGAGAAGATCCATGTTGATCCATCCTCTGCACGTCTGTCCTCTGCTCCAGTGCAGCTCAGCCTGCCCGAAACTATGCGCATTGTTGAGGGGTTCAATGGTGTGTTCCTGGCTAAGCAGCTGCACTTCCACTGGGGGACACCAGAGGTCCCCGGGTCAGAGCACACCATCGATAATACCCACTTTCCCGCCGAGGTGAGCAGCACTACTTCATCATCTTGTGAGGAGTGCTGTACCCCCAAAGACTTTGAATCGACACATTGTTGGATTCTATGATAATTGACTGTTTTCGGATGAGTTCACAGAACTTTACGATAATAGACTAGATATATAGCTTCAGGTGTGAATTATCTTCAGTTTTTCAGATACATTGTTCGCCGTTCAGGGTGAATTCATCAGCATTTGAGGTTGATAGCTTTAGGGAAATAAAAATATTGATGAGGAATCTGATTCTTGTTAATCTCACAGATCCATGTGGTCCACTACAACTCCAAATACGGAAGTATCGACCAGGCGGTCAGCCAGCCGGATGGCTTGGTCGTCCTGGGGGCTTTACTTGGTGTGAGTTAACACCTCGGATTCTCACCCTCAGTTCATCCTGCTGAGATATATGGGTTTCAAAAAACCAGATTCTCCATCATCTGTCTTAAAGTCATACATTGCATCTGCCTGGATTGGCCTCATTTTCTGGAATGTTCTATTGCTCTTAGATTGGCCTGCATGAAAATGAAAACTATGAGAAAATCTTGTCTTCAATCAAAAATGTCAGCACAGAAGGTAACCATTTCTTTTGATTTGTATAATTGAGGCTGTAAGGCATGTTTCCCAAAGATGACCTATAGGGGGCAGCTTGTGGCTCAGTGGGCTAAGCCTCTGTGTTGGTGATCATGAACATCACTAGGTTGAGCCTGGCCTTGGTACATCTGTGACTCTTTGAGCAAGGCCCTTAACCCCCAGCTCCTTGGGGGCTGCAACAGGTGGTCCCTTCATGGAGCAGTTTGCTCTCACCTACAGAGAACAACCTGGGAGGAGTCACAAAGGGAATTTCCTTTGGGATCAATATCGATTATAGTGTGAAGGAACCATTTACTGTTACCTGTTAATTTCCAGTGATCATTTAGACATAGACGCTCCGCATGTTTATGATATCTCCCTCTTGTTTATGAAGGTATCCCAAAGATCACCTGGAATTCTCAGTTATCCTGCTCCTGTCTTTCTCAGATTCCGACACAGAAATTCCTGGATTTAATGTCCGACTCCTGCTGCCAGACAACCTGGAAAGATTCTACAGATACAATGGGTCTCTCACCACCCCTCCATGTTTCCAGTCTGTGACCTGGACTGTCTTTAATGAATCTATCACATTGTCAAGGAAACAGGTCAGGAAATCAGAGGAAAGGGCATTGTCATTGTAATTTTAAATCTGCTGGTGTAATATTAAAGCAGGTAGACCAAACTTAAGTGGTCAACACCCAGAGTGGACACCATCTGAATTGGAGTTCTGGTTCAGTTCCATGGAGGTGTGACACCATGGATGTGACCTACAAATCGTGACATTTTGGATGCAGCCCTCAATCTACCAGCCTACACAGGCCGGTGTGGAGAATCAACTCATTGGTGGACTATGGCTTTGGCCTGATCACAGTCTACACCTTGCTTTTACTAAGCAAGCCCACTCTTATCTTTTTCCTATAATGTTAGCATATCCAGGGGGGGTTTTCCTATCATTTTTCTGACCTCTACTTTCCCTGTTTTTGTATTGTTCTCTCTTAGTGATTTTCTAATGTATCACAACACCCATGTAAAGCGCTTTGTGGCGACTCTGTTGTGAAAGGCGCTATATAAAAATTAATTGAATTGAATAACATCACATAGGGATAACTTGAATAATACACAACTAAGATTCTGAATCATTACTATTTATATTTAGTTTTTGTTGCATGATATATTTAGTTTGCATTTAAGGAAAACCTCCAGCATAAGGGATGATCCTAAAATGAACCAAAGAAATGAAATACAGACCAACACATATTAAGTGGTTCCAAAGAGGTGTATTTTTTTTTTTTTTAAATAATTATTTAATTTTTGGTCTAGATGGCCATGCTGGAGGACACGCTGAAGGCCCATCACAGTCATTCCCTGACCAAAAACTTCAGGATTCTTCAGCCTCTGCACGGACGACCTGTGCTGTGCTCTTTCAGAGAGATGCCAGCCTTGGAAGGTTGCTGCCGTACATCTGCCAAACCTTACAGATACAGATGTATTCTGGAAAGCACTGAGTAACGTGCTTGACGTCAACCAGATACTTCACCATCATTAAGGTCTTATCAAAGAAGCCACACCCAGTTCAATGGTCAAAGCATCAGTTGCGAAACAGTCTATAGCAGTGTTTCCCAATCTGGTCCTTGGGGACCCACAGTTGGTCCAGACTCCCCCATAAGCCGAACCAGGATGAACAGTTGATTCTCATTGACCTTAGTGGCTTATGTGATACCTCTGATGATTAGATAGATAAATAGATAGATAGATAGATAGATAGATAGATAGATAGATAGATAGATAGATAGATAGATAGATAGAT
>JAODJW010000117.1:961588-972440 GCA_026777045.1 Hyperopisus bebe
GGTCCTTTGGTGGTTTGGCTATAAAAACGGGTGAAAAATGGACAATGAAACAGACACCAGAGACACTAATGAAAATGCTACCGAGCGTGAGCACGTCAGACACACTAATGAGAATGCAGACGACAGAGAAGAGACTTACATTGCCATGCCTGCATGAGGCTCTGCACGGAGCCACCACCGGAGAAGAAGGCCCACACAGCCATCAGGACCATGATCACGTACACAGGAGGCAGGCTGCCCTCATAGGTGGGATTCAGCAAGGACTGTGGGGGGGTAACATCTTAGACATGTCTTATACAGACATACAGTACATAAAGACATTCAGACAGAACAGAGAGACACTACAAACAGCTCATTTAGCATGTATACAGTTAAAGTCACAGTAATCTATAATGCCCTACAAAGGTCAAACACATTAACTACACTGATACTTACTAAAAACTTAGAAAATGGGCGTCAACATTTTTTGATTATCCACCCACATGTGTAGTCAGTAACTAAATGATGTTTTCTTCACAACCAAGCTACTGAACAAAGATATTTCAGCATGAGATAAAATGGTGCCTAAAAGCCCTAATTTTGGCCATAACTTGTTTATCATAAAATATGTAGTTACGGGTACAGTATGTCCTGGAGAGCCAAAGTGTAAGTCAGAGCCTTCCCTGAATGGTATTCAGTTGCAGAGTGGTGACTGACTGGCAGACTGACTCACTCACAAAGGGCAGTTTAAATGCAACGCAATGTGAATGTTTCTGACAAGACTTCCATTTTTACAATAAAAAACAGAAAAAAAGCCAAATAATGGCCCAGCAGGACAGTGTCGTGTCAGCAGGACCACCACAGACATGGCAGTGCTTGCATTCCCTGTCACAAACGCTCTACAGCACACAGTACTGCAAATATTTTGTCAAGGCCAGAAAGTCCACTGAATAAAATGGAACCAGGAGAGGCTGATGACAACCTTTGGATACTATGCGAGCTAAAACAACCTGAATTTTTAGACAACTTCCCTGCTGTCTTTACAGTGAACAGATAATCAGTGTAATATGGATGGAGATCTTATTTCATTCATTTAAAGAGATGTTACAAAGCCAAGGCCTGGACCTCAGGGTTATCAAGGCTGGGTTTACTATCGTAATAGTACAGGCTTCACCTGCCAAGCAGATTATTTAGTTTAACTACTTTTATTATGCAACAATATGGGGAAATACATCAGATACGAGCTGCTAAAGGAAATTCTCTCCTCTGTAGGGCCCACGTGAGTACAACTGTACCACGCAACAAGACACGCAGCAATCTCGAGCTCACGGCCACTTATCAGCACACGTGTTGTGGGTGCGGACGGCACGTGACCGGTGGGAGGGGGAGGGGCGTACCAGGCCAGATACCAGCAGGTGCAGCGACAGCACTACAGCGACAGCCCACCACCGGCTCCTCTCGCAGCTGTCGAAGAACACGACGCCCCAGAAGGTGTGGAGGAGAGTCATGGCCAGGGTCATAAAAGCTGCCGGGAGCAAAGATTAACTGGCTAATCATCATCATCATCATCACAGCATAATTATAGTATTGTTATTTCTCCAGGATAAGAATTAGGCTAATGATTAACAGAATATATTGTGAAAAAAAAAATACTTTAAATCCAATATCAATGCTCCTGTGTATTATGTTGTTCCTCTTCAGGGCCATATGCAAGAACCAGCCCACATAAGCGGACTCCCTATGTTCTTAGTATACTGCAATTGCTGAATTTCAAGCAGGGCCATGTTAGCATTGCGCTAAACCACTGCTTCGGTAAATTCGTGTTCATCTCCATTTCGATAATGACTTTCCACCACTAGGTGGAGACACAGCTGACATCAGAAGCCCTAAGGCAGGGTTTCTCAACCCAGTCCTCGGGGACCACCAGACGGTCCACGTTTTTGATCTCTCCCAATTCCCGTCTGGTGGTCCCCGAGGACTGGGTTGAGAAACCCTGCCCTAAGGCTTGCAGACCATATTCTTGGGAAATTCCAAAAGACGCAATACCACATTTATGCCGTTTGGTTCTGCATTTTTAAAAAGACAGGAAATATGAGAATGATAAACCGTCTCCCAACCTGAAGTGATGAAGTAATACTGTGAATCACCGAAGATGCCTACGGTTCCAGGACCCAGGGAGTCCGACAGGATGTTGATCATAGAGAAGGCTCCACTCATGATGCCAAAGCCAAGGCCAGCCACTGTAATGGACAGCAAATACACGAGTAATTAAGGCACCCCTTCACCATTAACCTGCTCACTGTCTAAATAACCGTCTGCTTACCGTTTCCCAACCCGGTACTCGGGCAACCCAGACACTCTACGTTTTTGTTGTGGACTGTCTGGCAGGGAGCTGGAAGCAAAAACATGGACTGTCTGGGGGTTCCAGAGGACCAGGTTGAGAAAAAAATGGTCTAGCAAATTAAACAGTTAAAAAAAATAGCAGAAGAAGGACAATTATTTAACAGGAAACAGGTGCTTAACCTTCAATACCCATGTTCCTATGTGTACACAAAGTCTCCGTGTGGCTGTGTTTCCAATAAAAACAGTTCAGACTGTGTTATACGTGCCAGCAGAGACAGGAGGCAGCTGACACCAGCCCATCTGCCTGAGGGACACTTATGCTCATAGTATTCAAACATGAGCTTGAATGTTTTTCAAAAGGACCAATAACAGCAGTTTTTATACAACCAACACAGCATAAAATAATGTTACTTTAGTCCTGAACTGTATGTACAGCTGAACTCAATGCTTCGATTTACTTCTGCTTTCTAACATTTCATATTTTGCATGTGTATATGTATATACACACACAGATAGAGACATAATAGCCTAACATAGTACACACTTTGTACATTACATTGTACACTTGTACAATTGATTGTTTGCCAAAAAGTCAATTCCTCTCAGATTTCACAGATAGGACTTAGAGAAAGATCGCTTTCAAATTTTGGCATCATGTTCTTTTTGATGCCAGACACACTGGGTTCAGTTGCCACCCCAGTGCGCCCTCTACCTCTAGCTCTGTGAGTAGCACATTAAATTTACCCAACTGTACAGACTCCTGAAAAAAATCACACACATGCATTCTGTGTACATATTGACGACTGATTGCGTGGCACCTGGATGCTATCGACAGACCTGCACTATCAACCAGAGAACTGTACATACATTAAAGGCCCAGAAACAAAGGATGATTATAGCAGTAAATAGACACAGCAATACAACCACTGTAAGCCAATCAGCCAATACGTGTCACACGGTACTGAGCTCCTTGCCAAGTATAGAGTCTTGTGCACAGAACATGATTTTTCTTGTATATTTAACATTCTGTAACAAACACAGGCCTCCCTGTTGATGCAGCACTTTCCCTGTTTTACAACAGACGTTCACATAGGATAAAGTCCTCATCACACAACACGTCCTTTTCCTGAAATGTACACGTTCAAATCAAACAAAGCTGCCCAAACCACTGAGAAGTCAGGGAAGGGAGGGAAGGTGAAAGCAGTGGATAAATGACAGCTCATTCCATGCTAAACTTTGTAGCGCCTCTGCAAGCCTGCACACTTGCAATTTGGTAAAAAGGGGCAGGGTAAGAAGGGAAAAAAACAAGCAAAACTTGCTATATAGTTATTATGATGTTGGGGACATAATTTTTCAGAATTATCACTAACCATGGCTTATATACAAATATATAAATGAACTGTAATCCAACAACATAGTACCACCAAGGTTATATGCTAGTCCAACAAACAAACCCCAACACAAGTAACTTTTTCCCGTAGTTTCCCAATAGGTTTCCTCACATCAACAATTGTTGATAATGTCCTTGAATAATAAACACTCCAAGCAAACTAATTCTGTCACATGTAGACTACACAGCTCTCATGTCTACATGTCAATCACTTTCAAGTCTACTGTATTTTTGTCCCTGTTCTGGTACAGGGGTCACCCTGGCATTTCAACAAAAAAATTAAAAAAGGGACAGATCTTAAACCCATCCAATGAGGCAATATCACAACTCTCAAATATATACATGACATCAGCAGCTAACCACAAACAATGGCTTCCTCTTACCATATAATCATTTTTTATATTTACATTTTCCCCAAAGCAATATAAAGGCTTCGGGTAAGAGGATAGCATGAGCCAGCATCCCTAGAGCAGCTGGAGTTATGGGTCGTGAGATTTGAACCCACAACCTTCTGATCACAGACTCAGATTCCTATCCTATAGAGCTACCCACCACCCCACTCCAAAAAAACACGAATTTGCTCAAAGCTTAGTGGTTCACCAAGTCAAATCTACAGCCTAGCATCTCAATACCACTGTGACAACCGCGTTCCCATTCACAATATATATTACTAGCGTTTGTTTACACTTCTGTAAGCACAGAAATAAACGAACGATCCATTAACTTTAGTGAATTATGGACAAATGAGTTCTATGAAAATTAAAAGCACTGATAAAAGTGGGCTCACCAGCTACAAGGGCACTATGGAAATAGGGGGTGTAATGTTCCCTTGGACCTTAAGGGAGCTATGTTTGTCACCAGCACAGACCACTGTTTAGGTATTAGCAACCCACTTAAAAAAAAAATTAAAAAATCAGGCTTATAAATTGGGTGGCTTACCACCACACACATGCATTATGTATCGCATGTGGAACCCCCATGCATGCCGACAGCTAGATGAGCACTGAACAATTCAAAGGAAGTGAGAACGGCAGAAGAATGCAAAACAGGAAGCGGACTTTCACAACGGCACCACCTGAAGAACGGCAGAAAAGCATCTCTCAGCAGAACGACGGTAATAAAAATACCGTAGGCCATCTGGCGGACTGAAATGGGCGATAGGTTTTCCTCGCTGATCGCAGCCAAGCCTTCATTTGCCTTCCTGGGAATCGCCAGCAACGGAGAGAAATGAGTCAGTGGACATATTTTTTTTATGCAGTGCAATAACAGTGAGGATTAAAGGGCAGGCTTTCCTCTGATGAAACTTTAATAACAGGCATGCTCATTTGCATCTCACACCACATCAGGCAATTTACATTAGCAGAAACAAACAAAAACACTGAAATTATAGAACACACGCACTGCAGGACTACAAGACCACTGTTTATATGCAGTATAAATGTAATTACACTCAATCAAGACGTTAAATAAGTGGTAGGTAGAGGGAGGGAGGTAGGGATGGATGTATGGATGGATGCACTAAATAGACAAAAGGGAAACTGTGGTATGGGTTGGGCCTAATAGCCTTAGTTCTCCCGGTTCACATGTTCTCCCAATGAGAGGTTAGTCAGTAGCTATAGGACTCCATAATGAGTCACACCCTCTTCCATTAGGAGTTCTGAGTGTTATGGCATCTGAACAGACAGCAACAATGTAGAACAATGGGCATGGAGGCCTACAGAGAAACTCGAGAGCTTCGGCACAGGAAGGCCGTAGCTTTCACAGGGAACATTATACTTATTATGTGAATTTATACTGTTCAACTCCATGGCTATTCTGACACTGGGACAACCATGTCATAAAAAACAAAAAGGTAACAAGTCAGGGTTAATATTGGAATTGTTCAACCCAATTTAGACTGCTGGTTAGTAAACGGAAGGAACCAGAGAACCTAAAGGTGGGAATTTGAGATTTAACATTGCCCACCCAAAAATGACTTAATTCGCTACTGCGTTGAATACAGAAAAAGAAAAAAAGTATGAAAATGAAAGGTGTCCCCTTTGCCGTTCCGGATCTTTCCGGCCAGGTTTACGTGGGATGGCGGACCCACCTGAGGAGCCTGTAGTAGGCAAAGCGGAAAACCTCCTGCAGCACCACGGAGAACATGACCCCGAAAATGAGCAGGCCCTTCTGCGCGGTAGCCTCCTCCTGGCGGCTGGCCTTTACGGCTATGAACCACACCAGCGAGGAGAGCAGCAGTGACAGCAACCAGAAGAAGGCCCTGCGGAGGAAGGAGAAAGCGTGCTGACCTCTGTCTCACACACGGCACAGGCATACTACAGATTCACAGCCAAAGTACAACAGAAGGAAGAAAACCGGCCAGAATCTGGAGATCCCAACCTTGAATCAGGGTCAGGCAAGGGTCAAAAAGTCAAATTACAGCCTGCCACAAATTATGGAAAATGTACACGTCTTATATGAGCACATCATTTATTGACAGGGTTGCCAACTTTGGTCAGCTGGCTGGAGTGAGATTTTCAATTGGAGACAAGTCTGCAGATGCATTTACATGTATGTAAGAGTTTCATTACCTTGTGAATAGTCCGTAGGGTTTGCAAGTTACCCCATGGCTTTTGATGTACCTAATTTTAGGTTTATAATGGAATAATACAGATTTGCCATAAGATTTCTCATGAGTGTGATAGTTAGAAAGCGTGAGTGTCACGCCAGATGCGTGACAGTTGCCAACCCTGTATTGAACTGGCTTAACACAAGAACAAATTTACAAACGAGAGGAGGCCATTCGGCCAATCAAGCTCGTTTGGGGAGAACTTAACTAATAGCTCAGAGTTGTTCAAATCTTATCTAGCTCTGATTTAAAGGAACCCAGGGTTTTAGCTTACACAAGACAAGACAGGAAGTACAGCTTATTGATCATTGTGGGGAAATTAGGATATTCAAATATTGGATAGACTGTTAAAAATATATAGTGTCACTTAAAAATCAAAATACCATACTTCTGGCTGCATATAAAAACAAACCCTCTTTTAAACAGGAAGCGCTAAACCTTTAAACGCCCCAAATTTCCCCTCTTTTAAGGGAAAAGGGGGGGCATTTGCATAAGAAAGGTGCTGGTACTGACCCGGCGATGAGGATGATGACTCGCAGAGGGTCCCTGGCGATGGTGAAGATGAAGAGGGCTAATGCCGGCCCGAAGGCGATGAAGGCGCACCCGAAAAACACGGCCACGGTCATTATTATCTACGGATCATCGACCCAGAACCGGGAATCCGAGGGCAAATAGCGGGGAAAGGGAGCCCGACCGCGCGCAGATTAAGCCCGTTTTAAACGATACCAACAGCTGCCGAGTAGCAGTTACTTTACACGGGTACAGATGGTGATAGGAGACGTGTAACCAGCCAGAGGGACGCACGGTAAGTTACCGGACAAAGCGCTTTACATCGCCCCTATTCCCGGATACTCATTTACTTCAGATTATTAATAAATGTCGCCGTTCACACCTCACGGTTTCCCGTGTCGCCGTTAACCATCGTCTTTCTCTTGCGTGTTGGTTTATTTTAAACCGTGTTCGGATTTCATCGCTTTATTCCCTCTCTGCGTATCTTTAAAAGTTAAGTTGAGCTTCCCTTTTCGGAGCAGCCTTCGCCATTTTTTTTCGCTCTTTTTCTGTTTGTTCCCAGTTGTTTCCTTGTCCTTCCGGGTTTACCACTCCAACGGGGTTGCCAGGTCTTGGCTATTTTTCCAAGTCAAACCTCCACAAAAAAAACGCGCAACGAGACCTGAAACCAACCCTAAAGGTTTAGCAATGCGAAGGAGGCTGGGTCGCCGTTTTAGTATTTCTTGCTTTGATGGGGATTTCCCTAAAAATTTTCCGCGCCTCGCACTTGCCCTTTACTTGCCATACGTGTTTCCGCGGTGACAATTATTCTGAGCCCGCGGTCATTTTCAAAATATCCCAAAAACCGTCTTAAAATCCGATTACCTGGCAACCCAGTTAAAATTTCTTAAAGGGGACTCAGCGCGTAGCTCAGAACGCGAATCCCGCTTGGGACCGACAGCCTCCACGGGCGCGTTTATTAACGATGTGTCACCGGTGATTAAGCAAAGCATCAGTTTCATTGCGTGACAGCATAGTGTATCTTGCTCAATATAACCACTGTTGGTTCAGACACCTATGCAGTCTAGGATTCTAGTCTTTGCCCTGGGTCTAAGTGTGTGGAGCTGGTATGTTCTCCCTATGTTGTGTGGTTTCCTCTACGTCAGGGGTGTGCAATCTGGGCTGGTGTGTTTGCAGGTTTTTGGGGTAACCTTTAGGTCAGCTGTTCAAACCCAAGTGTGAGGGCTCTTCAGTCATTCAGTCCTCTAATTAGTAATCTAATTAGGGAGTTGCAGCAAAAACCTGCATACACACCCCGGCCCTTTCTGGATGAGATTGCCTAGCCCTGCTCTAGGTTCTCTGGTTTCCCTCCACAGTCCAAAAACATGCTCAGGTTACCAAATTGTCTATTGGTGTGAATGGTGTGTGCCCTGTGAAGGGTCGGTGCCCTATTTTGGGTTATTCCCACCTTACGCCTGCTGTTTCTGGGATAGCCTCCAGACCCCGAAGACCCTGCACAGGACAGGCGGATACCGAAAATGGATGTATCAACACTTGCAAACAATTACACTTTGCCTGCAGGATTTTACATAAGCTATTTTGTAAAGAGCCGTGATGAGACAGAAAATGTCAACACCTTCATCAAACCAGGGAATACACACAATGCAGAAGTACTGCCTTTCATGTGATTTGTGGATTTGACTGAGCTATACACAGTCATTGTTACTGGAATGGGAGAAGCTATAGGCAGAATAGGCAGCTGCCTGGGGCCCCCAAATACCTGCAGTGTGGAAGGTGGGAAATGATCATCGATTTTCTTCTTGGGGGGCCTCCCAAGTAAAGCTTTGCCTAGGACCTGTGACGAAGTACAGCTGTTCCTGGATAAACATGTGCTAGAATAAATATTGAGCTTATATAAAATAAATGATGTACCTGGAATAAGGTTCTGGCATCTGGTACTTATTTATAGTGACGATCTACAGACAGTAGCAACCTGACCCATGCCTCCTGCTTACTGGTGACCTTAGTGTGGACACGTCACCAGTTACTGCCAATATGCAGATAATGTTTGTCATCTGGAAACACCTAGAACTCCCTAAATAAGGTCAAAATGCAGCAGAACTGGAAAACAATGGACCACATGATCTGATCCAGCTAAAGTTATTAATTATAGTTGTGTATATATTAAATGCACATGAATGCATTACTGGTGATGTGCAGCTTGAGGTTCTGGCTTGCTCGCTTCCCCCCAGTGCACTTTCTTCTGTACCCAGGGCAGAAGTGCTGTAAACACGTGCTGCTAATTGTGCCCCCCTGCGATTATTGCAGAGGGGGTGTTATGACTAGTTTCAGCACTCAGTGTTAAAAAGGAAAGCAAAAACATAAAAAGCTACAATCCATTCACATGCTGCAGAAAATAAGAATGTGGTTTGAGACTTTAAAATAACAATGATGATTTGCATTTATATAGTTCTTTTTAATGTACAAAGGGCTTTGTATTATTTATGGCCACAAGTAGGACCGCGGTTAAAGGATACGTGTTTGTAACCTGAATCGTGCTGCTGGTCCCTGGAGGATGCTGTTGTACCCATGGATAGGACGCAACCCATGGACAGGATTTAACCCGAGTTGCCCCGATAAAATATCCTTCTATGAAGATGAAATCACTTTATGCGTCTGCTCTCTGACCCCCAGCTTTTCTTATTTAGTCATTTTGGAATAAAGAGTTGCTAAAAAAAATAAATGTAAATGTGAAACATTGCCTGATACATTTAACCAAACGATATACTGATATACTGTAGGATCATGGAGATGGTTTTCCAAGTACAGTGGACATTTTTATTTCACATCCAGAAGGAGAGGGCCCCCTGCTGGCAGAATTATTTCACCAGGTTTTGCACAGACATTTCTCATCCTCCTTCAGATGAAGCAAAACCGTTTTAACTTCTGAAATTTGGGAACCAGGTGGGACAAGGCAGTGCAGCTGCAATCAGTTGAATGCTAAAGTCCTGAAAGTACCACAAAGCAGAATATCACAACAGACATAAAAATGACACAGAAAGGTTCTAAACCAAAGTTTCAGTTTGTATCTTTAAAACAAAATGCAGTATCGGTGAAGGAAGGTTTTATTAGATAGAAAAAAAGACATCTCTTTGATATTTGATAAAGGTGTGCTTTTATTATTTCACTTTATTTTAATACTTTATTTATTAAATGGAATTTCACTAATAATTGGTCCCCCCCCCAGAATCAGTTGATCCTAGATTAGTGTCTTTTAATCCTGGGCTTGGTATCCAGTAGTCTCTGCTGTGGTTCAATTTAACTATGCACTGAAGCAATTAATTTGACTTATTCTTTAATTGTCAATGTTATCTCTGTCAGAGATTAATGAGAACTGAAAAGGATTAATGCCCCAGGCAGAGTGGTACTATGGTTTAGCTGGTTAAAGAGCCTGCCTAATAACCTGGAGATCCTGAGTTCAAGTCCCAGTAGTACCCTTGGTCAATTGTGAAAGGTCAGGTGTTCCTATCAACAACACAAAACCAAGGACCTCCGTCCCTGATTGTCTTTCATTTTCAAGTTGTAAGTCATTTTATATGCAGATCAGTCATTCCATTTTCCAATGATTATGCCCGATGGTAACACTACCTTAGTAAAACCAGACTGATGCACGCAACACGACCTTCACAGAGCAGATTTAGCCCAGGGGCCACTTCTTGGGGAACCCTGTGCCAGGGTATGTGGGTCTTTGTCCTTTTCCAGAACCTCCCCCTGGGTTAATGAAGTTGCTATTTATCTTTATGGACAATGAAACCAGCATTTCCAATCTGTCCATACTCACCCCCAGCAATTCCTTAGGTCGGGCATCTCCAACTCCGGCCCTGGAGAACCACTGTTCCTGGTATTTACCTGAGAACCATTAGATGTTATGTTTGCCTGCAACTCTCCTGATTTACGTAATCAGAAGCCTAGTTTTTTAGATCGTCTATCAAGGAAAGAGAATGTGTAAAGATCACGAGTGGTACTTGAGGAGAATCTCTGAA
>JAODJW010000117.1:972540-992540 GCA_026777045.1 Hyperopisus bebe
GCCTAGTTTTTTAGATCGTCTATCAAGGAAAGAGAATGTGTAAAGATCACGAGTGGTACTTGAGGAGAATCTCTGAAATGCTTCGAGGGAATGAGGCCGTGGTGAAGCTTGCAGCCCGATGCAGTACTCACCGGCATTTGTGTCCGATTGGCGTCTCCCATGCTGAAATGCTGCCGTGTATGCAGGTTCCACCAGAGCTCATGATTAAGCACCTTCTTGCTGTCACAGCTCAGCACTTTCAGCCCCTGCTGAGGCTGTTTGTCTTATTTACTTTTCAGTCAGGGATGTTGATATTGGAAACACTCCGAATCTCACTCAGGGTCCAGAGAAGCGGGGAATCCAGGTTGTTTCTTTAGGAAACGGCAGTGTCAGAAGGCAAGGGAATACACCCCTTCCCCCCACCCGAACGCTAAATACCAGAAATATACTACCATTCCTTTCACACAGTGGATGCTTTTACTTTTTAAAATAATTTATATTTATGGAGCTTTGAAGTGAATGGATGTATTCCAAGCTTACAGGGAATGAAAAATAAACCACACACAAACATTTCCTGTAGAGCATTTCCTGAATTCTGGTCAGTGAACCCATTCAGAGTGTCATGCATATCCACATCACAATCATATGACACTTCTTGTTATATGTGTATCTCTGCATACTATAATGACAAAGTTGAACTGAATTGAATATTACTGTGTTACCATACTACATTGCTTATACTGTAACTATCACTGTGTACTTGTACTCTGCCAAGTTTCAAATGATGTGACAAAGTAATCTGATTTACATGAAAGATAAACAAACGAGATTGTCATTTTGTCAGTCTTTTAATAATCTTAAACAGGAAACATACAGAGCCAATTGCATAGGATAAATATGCAGGGAAAATTTGATTTTGGAGAAGAGCAACTTCAGACTCTGAATTTAAATCTGCAACACATTCCTGGTCAGTAATACATTTTTTCAGTGTTACAGAAACCTACACTGCCAATTGGTATCCAGGGACAAGAGACAACAGTCAAAAACAGGCCTTTGTAAAAATTACGTACAGTACATATTACCAAAAAGAATCAAATTAAAATATTCTCAAATTACAACTCAACCAAAAGATGACCACAAGGAGTAAGATTTCTCAGAATCAAAATTCACCAATCTTCTGAAATACAATAACTTTCAATGTTAATTTCATAAAAATTAAGTACAAAAAAACAGCCAGAGAAATCGTGGTCGTAATTACAAAACATGCCGTCTCTCAAGGTGACATTTCTAAACTTACAACAAGCTCTGAAGTCTTGGCAACACAGCACTTTTAATAATTCTGAATAATCTAATACAGCTGTATTTTATCCATTCTGCTGTCTGAGGATGGTATCCTATTACCAGTTAAGAGTCCATTGCTATACTCCAGCCACGCAGATCAAGGTCACAGATAAAACAGTCCATGAAAATAAACGTTTTGTTAACAGAAGACAGAAGATTTTTCAATACAAGCTACAAACTTTTAAAAAGACTTCATTCGTCGAAGCTTGTTTTAACATCAATGTGACTCAGGCAAAAGATTAATTCATTAGTTAGACTCTGTCGGGGGACATGATTTCTATGCGGGGAAAACGACAGGGAAGGTCGCGAGACTGAAAGTTTCAATGCTATCTATGTTAAAACGCTGAGACTGGTGCAGCCATATTCAAAAACGCAGAACACATATCTATCACCTACCCTCAACTAGACATACAGATCTAACATGGAGTTCCCTTTTCGTAAGAGCCATCCTCTCTGGAGGTGTGATGTACAATGCTGGCGTGTCAGTGTGTGACCGGCCCTGTAATAAAGCTTTGCTCTTGGTTACATCCCCACCTCCCTTTCTCTGGGAGAGGTGACACTCTATAAATTGTTAAGCTCCTGCAGGGTCTGATCCAGCACCTGGTGTATCCCTATGTTCTCCTCCTTAGCGTGGGACAGTTTCTCTGGTTGACGGGGGAGGGGAAAAAAAAGGAAAACACAAGGGTGAGTTTCCAAGCCGTCGGAAGCGCCTGACCTTGAAGGGCGAAGCATAAGCATCACATTACAATATTTCACACGTGGCATAAAACATTTAACGGCTTGCACCCATGCAGGATCCTCCTGCTTCAAACCAGGAATTGCAATGTAAGTTTGCTCCATCACGGAAGCCCCGGTACGGCACAGACAGGCGAGACAGCAAGCATCACTCCCGCGAAAGGCCACAAGTGGCGGCATTCTCACAGCTATCGGACGCTAAGGAGTCCATGCAACATGCTCTTCAACTGTGATGTGGGCTATGTATCCTAAAGCCGGGTGACTATGGTCCTGGTGCAGCAAAAACATCAGACAAGGTTTACATTTCAGGCCACGCAAGGGCATGCTTCGAGGGGCAGCGGTGGAAAGTTAAGGTCCAGAAAGTAAAAATCCAGGCTAAGATTTTGTTTCAACCAACCAAGTTGAACATAAAGAGTCACATTCACAAAGTACTCAACGGGCTGGCTGAAACAAATTCTTGGTCTGGATTTTGACTTTCTGGACCGGAACTTTCCACCTGTCGAAAGGCTAGCAGGCATCTTCCTCTTTACAGCAACAAGCAAGCGAATACATAAAAATCATTCTGTGAAATTGGATTTCAGACAAATAGTGAATTAAAAACAAAAAAAAGTTACAGCAAAGATCTCGGGATAAGGAAATTAATCAGTGACAAGCTGGACAGGATGTAACCTGTACTACACAAAGTGTTTAACATTTAGCAAAATGCTAATAGATGTGTCTATTAAATACAAAGCATTCCCAACAGAACACTTCTTTACAGCTAACGTGCTGCATAACGAATGGGCCGATGATTAGGATAACTTAGCATTTATGCCTACTGTACTCCCCAGTCCCATAAAAACCCATTAACAGTATCCCCCCTTACAATGGGAGGTAATATTTTTAATCTGTATTGATGTCTTCTCCACTAGATACTCCTCCCTCGAGCAAGCAAATCCTCACACTAAGCCCACCCCCCTAACTAGTCAGCAGCACAACTAGTCACTTACTTATCGCTCTGCTCATGTAAGGGCTGGGATTCCGGTTTTACACTTAAAACGTACGAGGTAGGCAAATAACACGGACAGGAGACGCCAACACACTACACTTCACAGTGCAAATGTCCATCTGACTGGTTCATCTTCAGGGGCAGGAAATGAAAGGCCTCTCACTAACTAGTGAGGTTCTCCAGCCAAGAAAGCATCCGATGTGATGCTAGTGAAGCATGACATAAACATTCTGAACAATTCTAAATCATTCTCAATCGTGTGATTATATTTTAATTATGAATGATTTTGCATTAGTGATATAAAATGAAATACTGGGGAGGTTGTATTATATTAAAATAGAATCCAGGGGTGGGTATATACTGCAATGGACTGCAAGCTCCAGAATGCCTATCAAGGTGTCAGTTAAGATACGCATTGACTAGAGTAAAATAATGTTTATACATTGATACAGTAAGAAATCATCTAAACACATTAAAACCTACTTATCCAAATAGGTTTCCACTTTAGACAGGAACTATGTTGCATGTTATGCAGAGAGATATAGAGTTGTAGGTTAGTCCCTTTGATCAAGGTCTCCCACCTTTCAATACTGTGCATTAGCCACAGTTGGATGCTACCCATACTAATGTACGTATTGGCTGCAGGCGGACACCATTTGATCAGGAAGGGCAGCCGTCTGTGATAAGTTTGCGCATCTGCTCACTGTTACTGTCTGTTACGTGTTTCCATTGTGTAAAACTAATGGCAAGGCAGTCTACTTCAGGCTAAGTCTTCTTTACACTTATGGTGAAGGACTGTACTGGGAGCCCAAATGCTACATACACCTACACCAACTTTTTGGCCTTCTCTGATCACCAAAGAGCCAAGACTGGCATAAATACAGGACCCCCCACCCCCAATGACTAGCTCTCCAAAAATATGACAAATAAAACTTACAGTGTAGATATAAATGGCATGTTAAATTCAGTAAGTCCATCCCTATAAATGAAGAAGAGGAGGAACAAAGACGCAACAGCCCAAAAGTGACAGGAAAAATGTGCAAGACGTGAAGAGAAGCAGCGGTTTCCCATGTGGAGGCGACCAGAGGCTCAGCTGTTGAGCTCATTGAGCACGACCCTCAGCTCGTTATTGAGGACTCGGTTTTTCTCGACCTCCTTGTAGAAGCGATCTGTGGCGCCCATGGAAGCGGACCAGGGAGAACGGAGGGAAAGGGGGAGAGAGAAGGGAGAGGAGAGAGAGGAGAGTGGGGTTAGTGCTAGAGAGACCAAGGAAGATACTGACTGAGTTAGAGGGAGAGACATGAACAAGGTGGGGAGTGACGACACGTCAGGCAGAAACCTGCAGGTAGAGTCTGGGAGAAGCAAGGATTCTGAACAAAGTATTCCTAACACCAAACTAATCTCATAAACAATAATAAGCTATTAAGATATCAATGATTCTATGCTCAAGATAGAAGGTTTAAACATTAAACAGGCTCCGTTTAACTGGTTTCCTCAGGGACGTCTATTAATGAGAGTGTAAGTCACCTCAAAACAGTAAAGCAAAAATACTTCTGCTTGACCTCATTACCTACAAAGATGACCATTGCAGAAGGTACGCTTGCTACCACGGATACCTTGTGACATGAGAGGTGAACCACTGACAAAAGAAATTTACAAGAATTAGGTCTTGCAGGATATTTAATAAACCTTTGGCCTTAGAGGGACACAGTTCCTAAACCCCTATCCTCCAGTACCAAAGGCAGATGGTACATTCCGTGTAGCATAACTAATGATGGCTGCAAAAATGAAAAAGTGACATGGATAATGCAGACGGCGTGGGAGGGCGTGGGGGAATGAGTGGCTCAGTGGGCTTCAGTAAGTCTCTCTGCCTGTGATCAGAGGATTGACAGTTCGTGCCCTGACCTCGGCAGCACAGTCACATTACTGTGGGCCCTTGAACAAGGCCCTTAACCCCCAGCTCCAGGGTAGCCACACGATGGCTGACCCTGCACTGTGACCCCCAAACTATGGAGAGCAAGACGGGGTCGGCAAAGAGACAAATTCTGACATACCTGCATTTTTTTCTTGCAATTCGCAAATAAAGGATTCATCATCATCTAATGTCAACAAAATTATCTGCAGTAACCCTGAACAAACAAGGTGAAGCCCATGCTTACAATCATAAATGATTAATAAATGTTTTATCCAAAATTACCATGTATTTTAATTAGCACAAATACAGTAAGTTTTCAATTGTATCATCATGCCCTTCTAAGAGCAGCAGGTGGTCCACATGCCCTCTCTAGGCTGGATGACTCTCTCTCAATGAAGCTTCAGTGAAGGTGCCAATGAGCTGATGCTTATTACAGCCCCTAAATATCCACTGAGAGCTAAACATTATGGGAAATACTGCAAACAAAAATGAACAAGGCATGGACATAAACAAAAACAGAAAGGAAATCAGGAGAGAGTTTTTAGATGTTTATTATAGAAGATGAGACGACAGTAGAGAAGAAAGTGATACAGAAATAGATATTGGCCATTTCCAGCAGATCACATCTCAGGAGATAAACATTGTAGGACTGACAAAAATGTGTTCCTGTGTCTCTTCTAATGTGGAGGAAGACTCACTGGAGAACATTATTCTCAGACGCAGAAAGAGAAAACAAAATGAACCAGTGTAGGAAATGCGTGGGATGCAATTTTTTTCCATAAATGGTTAAGTAAACACGGGTATTTTTACGGGGAGATTTTACTGGCCCTAACCAGCACTTGTTCATTATTTAGGGTGAGCTAATCCTCCACCGTGTATGAAATATGACTTCATCCTCGTTTTTAAAGTTTCTGAGGGGGCCAAGAGCGTCTTTCAAAATTAAAAAGCAAAATGGCACACTGGAATGGAGACCAATGGCAGGTAGTGACTGTGAAGCAGAGAGCGCTCGATGGAGAAGGAAAAGGGAGCAGCAGGAAGGAGCAGGAGGGAGGGGAGAAGGAGAGGAGGAGGAGAGCGGCACAGAGGCATCTACAGTGTGGTCATGTCGTTGAGGGCAAGGTCCAGCTCCTCGCTGAGAGCTTTGCCCTTCAGCTTCTGGGAGTAGACCTCGTCTGATGGGGCCCAGGAGAGAAGGGACAGAGCCACGGAGAAGAGAGGGAGAGACACACAGGGTGGAAAGAGAGCGAGATGATGAGCAGAAAAACAACTTAGGTTCAGTAAAATTAAATTAGAGCTGGATGGCCACAGTGGCATGCATGCAAACAAACAAGCAAAACAACAAACTAAAGAAAAAAGTAAAAAACAAACAAACCAAACCACTGCAGGATCAAACAAACGGACAAACATGGTGGAATAATTGAAAAAGGATTTTTAAATATGAATGTATATTTGCCATACATCAATGGTTTAATATCTAAAACCAAAATTACCTTAATTCAGTCTTCACACCTGAACCATGAACCTTACACCACTGCCGTGGTTATTGCTCCACACCACATGCAGAACCACAGCTCAACACCACTCCCAATTACCCCCCCCCCCACTTGAGGTGTCCAAAACAGGGATCTATCAAGCCATGCATCACGGTCACCCACAGCTGCTCTCAATCTCCATTAGTCACATGGGTGAGACTCAAAGGGTTACGGGTTCTCAGCTTGGGGACACTCATCCACTCAGAAGTTCCTCTAACCATGCTTGTAAAATGACTTCAGGACAGTCAACACCTAAAAAGGTTACAGGCACTGCAGTTGACACTGTAGTTTTCCTACAGTAAAACTTCATCTTGGACTGACCCAATAAAAATCCTCAAGAAAATAGCCACTGGATAAGCTAAAACAGCATATGTAGCAAATATACCATGAAAAGGTTTACACAAGCAGCTATTACAATGACACTACTGCCAAAACGATATTTAATGAATACATGTTTCATATTACGCTGATTCTTTGTATTACCTTCATTAAAATGCTAGTGACCAATTCTGGTCCTCCACTGTTATTACAGCTAAAACTTTCCATTAGAATTTCAATTATCTTCTAAATTTAATTACAGCTGACTCGGTATTCTTAAATAAATTCCTAGCTAAAGGACCCATCATTAAACAAGTTATTAAATTTAGGTTGTAATTATACTATCATCATATAAAATGAAGAATAGAGTCACACAGGGTAACAGTTTCTGTTAGCAAGCAAGTACCAGAAGCACAGAAATAGCTAGAAGGTCATTTGTGTTAGAAGTTGCTGCTCCACAGCTACAGGCTGATAATGACACAAGGAACATACCTTCTAAATCATCGATTGTCTTTTCGAGTTTGGCGACGGATCTTTCTGCAAACTCAGCACGCGTCTCAGCCTGTAAAAAATATCAACAGATAAGAGTCTGTTCTTTATAACCACAGTTCTAAGGTGCTGGAACAAATAATCAACTTATTTGTGAAGCTTTAGCACGCCACTTACCTCTTTGAGCTTCTCTGTCAGGACTCTAATTTCCTCCTCATATTTATCCTCCTTTTGTGAATACTGAAGAAAAAGGTAGAAAATGTTAAACATTCAGAAATTTTACTTCATGAAATCTGTCATACTACTAAAAGTGCGTGTGTGTGTATGTGTATAAAAAAAAAAAAGTGTCCCTGATTTTCATTTCACTTGAAATTTGTTGACACTCCTTGCCTCGCAAAATGAGTCACGTGACACCCGCACTAAAGCAGGGTCACACTGTTGCCAAATGAGCACCTGCGGGTACCTAGGCCATGCTAGACGGACTGAAATACTCCCCCCTCACGCAGGGTAATGTCAGTAATGCTCCATTATGCAGATCAACCAAACTTTCTCCCAAAGAAAACAACCTACAGTGTGTTCACAAATTGTTGGTCCTCTATCCATAACATCTATTATTATTTCTATATGTACACCCTGAATCGATCTTGGTGTAGCTGTGTGTGTGTGCGTGCGTGCGTGTGTGTGTGTGTGTGTGTGAGAGAGAGAGAGTGTTAAAAAGAGTGGTGACTCAACCAGACATGCAGGAGACAGCAGAGGGCTTAGAGACAGATATTTAGCAGGATAAAGCACAGGGAGATGCGTCTTTAAGGAGCAGATTTATAAAGATCAGAACCGGACGGACTTGCCAGCTGGAACTGCAGTCAACCGCTATTTATATTACTCTCCTTAACCTGCTACATGTAAAAAGTACTTTGATAATTACACAGGGGACACATGGGGTTAGGCTAAATATTAACCAGTTAGTTACAAATCTTTTGCTTTCTATTTTACCCTCTACATGGCAGGTCATAATACAAGGGGGCTGGCTGAATGTCACATGACTGCACTGAGACACTTTGGTGTATCATTAGACACGAAGGAAAGGGAATCAGTAACATGTGCATAGTACATGAATACCCCAAATATACCAAATAGTGCTTGAATTTGTAGTGCTTGAAAGTGTTTTTCTGCCACTAGAGTGAAATATGTCTCTGCTTGCCAATGGCTCGAACAGGCAAGGAGTCTGAACTGGTGATCAATACATAGACCAGTGTGGTGTTCCTGGTTGGTTAGATCAATGTGCGGTGATTCAAATTGTGGTTTGATCAATGCATCCCATCTATGGAACAATTCAGAAGCAGACTGACTTATTTCTCAATTTTCAGGTACTCAGATTCCTATATCAGGAGGAGCTAATTGCAGTAAAACTTAACAACTAATTAGTGTATCTTTAAAATAATGGTTAGCTACAAAGACCAGATGGGTTCTTGGTTTTTTTTGGGGGGGGGGGGCAGGGCAAATGACCCTATATCCTCAGCAGCCTACCTTCTCAGCTTGGGCTTCCAGAGACTTCAAGTTGTTGGTGACATTTTTCAATTCCTCCTCAAGGTCACCAGATTTACTGTCCAACAGCGAGATGAGAAGGAAGGGGAAAAGAGTGGGGGGGAAGGAGAGAGCGAGTTCAGAAGGTAAGAGCGGGAGGGGTGAAGGTGGCTGAGGAGACCCCCGACCACAATGAGGTCGACACCCGGCATCCACGCACAGCGGCGCCTCCTGAAAGAGGAGCACAGCTGGGGGTGCATGAAGCAGTGGGACTCTGCTGCTAAATTTGAGTCGCCCTTCAACGTCCTGTTAAATAGACCGATGCTAAACACAGGCCCCTGACGTCAAGACTTTGCCTTAGTGTCAAGGTGATCGGCTGGCTAGTTTTACAGCACAGCGCGAATTTTCCTTCGGTCAATAAAATCCATTTTCAGAACAGACACTTGAGGAAAGCAAAGCTAACCACAAAAAATGTTATTTCTAAATCTAAATTTGATTCCGATTTAGGTGTTCTCATGAATAAAATATAGAAACTATAAATATAAAATACATAAAAGGGTAAGCCAGGTGTTCATGGAATAGCGAGTTGAATTTCGCATTTTATTACATAAACTAAAACAAATTTAAAAATTATACTTAACAGTTACATCTGGGGATCTCGATATATGTCCAATTTTATTGGAGGTCCTGGTGGGACATCTGCCTCCTTCACCAGAGCAGGGGGGTAGCACAGATCACACAAAGCTAGAGCGAGGATGGGATGGGTCACGGGGAGAACTTAGCAGCCCTCAGCCGCGTGACAGGAAGAAGAAACAGGATACGGAGCACGCCAGATGGGAAAGGCAGTGCTTAGCGACATAGTGAGAAGCGCCAAGCTGCCCTGAGGGGCGCAGTTGTACCTCGTCCTCGGTGGACATGGAGGATTTCAAATTCTGGTCCATTACTCTAAGCTCTTCTTCCAGCTGCCGGATTCGGCTGAGTTAGTCCAGCAAATAGGGGTACGGGAGGAGCCGGGGGTGCCGTGGGAGACGAGCATGTCCCGCATGGGCACATTCAGGCATGCACCACAAAACAGAGGGAGAGAATAAGCCCTGGCGTCCAGCTATGCTTCACGCATCCCACCACAAAGCTGGGCACAGATCATAGAAAATCAAAGCTGCTATCTGGACCTGCTTATATTTTCATGAAGTACCTATGAAACACCAGCACATTAGACTGATGCAGGTACGTAACACAAGGTTAAATCATACCAAGGCCATTCAGCTGCTTTTGGAGTATCTCAGCACCGATATTCATCATGCACCATGAAGGCTACGTTCATATAATGACAGAAGCTCTAGGTTTAGCTGATTTAATCCAAAATTAATTTACTTCTACATGTAAAGAAGCACAAGTGTATTGCTTGTTAAACTGCATTTGCAATGACTATGACTAATCATTGTAAATGATTAGATCGTAAATATTATATAAACCATCAGACAAGGTCCTGATGGGGATACAGCGGATTATGACAAAAGCAGAGTAAATTAACTCCATCCATCCATCTTCTGTTACTGCTTGGCCTATTCAGGGTTATGGGGGTCCAGAGCCTATCCTGGACGCTAGGGGCACAAGGCAGGGAACAACCCAGGATGGGACACCAACCTATCACAGGGCATACTCACACAGCAGTCACACCTATGGGCACTTTGGTATCTCCAGTTAATCTCAGCATGTTCTTGGACTGGGGGGAAAATCGGAGTACCCAGAGGAAGCCCCACAACAACAGAGGGAGAGCATGCAAACTCCACACACCTGGAGCCATGGGGGAGACTTGAACCCGAGTCCCAGATAACCACTGTGCCACCATGCAGCCCCGAGCTAATAACTCGTGTGGCTAAATTAAGACTGTAGATCCTGCACTTCGATAAAATACATATTAATTAGTAGGACTTACGCCTCTGCCACCTCTGCACGCTCCTCTGAGCGCTCGAGATCGCCCTCCAGGATGACCAGCTTGCGAGCGACCTGCAATGATCAATAACAGCCATTTGATCCCAACCACAGTATATCAGAGAGTCTCCAGAATGTGGCCAGGAGGCCAGGGTAGCTAACAATAGGTCTCAATCAGCTCAGTATTGATGCCCCCCTTCCCTTCCCCGTCAACACCATCCACAGATGGCGAGCCCCGCCCCGCGCCTTTACCATGTGCCATAAACCCAGGTCATGTGACCACACGATATGTCCGGTGTGTTCGTGGTAGTGGCGTTCAAGGCAACCTTCACCATGGCCACCCTCCATCTGAGACAGCATGAAACAGGTACATCGCCACCCCCACCGAGAAAATGCGCCCTAGGCGGTTGCCTATGTCGCCTAGCGTGTTGACACGCGCCGGTGACTATGAGGGGAGCTGTGACAGCCCTTAGCAAGATGCCACTTCCTATTCCCCTTCAGATGCTCGTTTTCGCCCCAAACCCCAGGCGCCGTCCCCCCGCATTTAGAGCCCACGCATCTGCCCTGACCCGAAACACGCCTTTCACACAGAGGCATAAACTCATTAATCAAAACGCAGTCAGTTCCAGCACCAGCAATCTGACTCCTGAACCTTCCGGTGCATGGGGGAAATTCCTGACAGGTCTGCACAGGGCCCTTCAGCTACAGCGGGTTGGGGGGGGGGCTCAAGATAATTCAATTACCACGCCGTCTAAACGAGCTCCAGATGCAACGTGAAGAGGCTAATAAGCGAGGAGAGACAGGAATGTTAATTCACAGCCAGAAAACCAGTGTAGGCCGACTGGACATGTGCGCCATTCCACCATGGGGGGGGGAAGGGGCACAAATACCACTAAACGCTGCCAAGTCCCAGTCCAGCATGGGCACAAAGAGCGGCCGTCCCCATAAAACATTCACTGTGTCGCCTACAAATCCCAAAACTCGGCGTGACCCTGAAGATTTCCGTCATCATTCGCAATGCAAAGGGAAGTGAAAGAATCTGTTCTTGAACGCCCTGATCCCCCGGGATTTGCCATAACTGAAGAACTCAGGGACAGTGACCGCACAAATGATTCAGCTCAGGGTTTCTGAACCCAGTCTTCGAGCACACCTCAAACAAGAAATCAAGAACGAATCAAACCATCAAGAACACCGGGTACATTTTCAGAGCTGGGAGGGAACAGAAATGTGGACTGTCTGGGGGTCCCTGAGGACTGGGAGAAAAACTGGTTTAGAAGAACAACCTATATGAGACATGTCATGTGACCCAGCTGGAAAAAGACCGGAAGCTGAGTCAATACATCATCATCAAATTTGACCGATAGGTTACACAAAGCCAGATGTACTAACTGTTTTAGCAGAGAGAGACCGCACAACTCAATGCTACCGGGAGATATCCAGCACAAACCACAGAAGCACTGACGTGGCTGACCCACCTCCTCATACTTGCGGTCGGCCTCCTCAGCGATGTGCTTGGCCTCCTTCAACTGCATCTCCTGGAGCTCCATCTTCTCCTCGTCCTTGGTTGCCCTGTTTTCTATGACCTTCATGCCTCTGGAGATGAGAACAGGAGAGAGGCCCTCAGAGGTCCATATAGGACGCCACAAGCTGACTCGGCTCGGCACGGCACAGGACTACCGGTGGAGCATCTAGCCTAATGTAACATCTTCCGGAAGCTGCCGTTGTCTGGGAAGTGTGGCTTCTCCGGTAAGGGCGCTACACATGCAGCTTTCGACTGATGCAAGTCATCTCTTTCAGAAATCCTTACGCAAGTCAAATTTCAAAAGTCAGATTTACACCCCCCCCCCCATACCATTCAGGGTACCTCACAGAAATAAAACACATAAGCCAAAAGTATACTAGTAATACAAACTAAAAAATGTATCACGTATTAAATAACAGATAGGATATAGCAGAAATGTTTATTTTATAGTGCATGTCATCTTTTTGGTTAGTGCTTCTTTTTTGCTTAAATCCACATTTACTTATGCCAGTTTTACACAAGCTGAGAGCTGCTTGTACCATTTACAATGAACATTAAAATACAGCTTAGGTCTAGCAGAGGGAAACTGCTAACACCATTAGCCCCAAATAACACTGACATTTAATAAAAAATAAATCACTGGGAAAGATTTCGGGGGGCGGCATATGCCTTAGCGGGCTACGCTTCTGTGTTTGTGATCAGAAGGTTGTCTGCTTCGGCAGAATAGTCCCATGTCTGTGGGCCCCTCAAGCCCAGCGGCATTATTTGTATACTTGTTCTTCAGATGCATTGACCTGTTTTGTGAAAAATAAAAAACTCCAGAAGGGCCCTGCAGAAGTACCCAAGAGTCAATTCATATAACATGGAAAAAAAAATCCGTAGATATTTGTTTGCCGTAGATTAACATCAATCAAGAAACTACACATAAATTCAAAGGATATCAGGCTTTTGTCACATTCTGAAAGTGTCTAGTAATAGGTTGAGCATCCTGATCCACATTAAGGAGAGACACTGAGGAGTGGGCGTGACTGCAGAGTCACCATGGCGACCGGGCTCCATTACCGCTCGCTCTCGTCTGCGGCCTTCTCGGCCTCCTCTAGCTTCTGCAGCGCGGTGGCCAGCCTCTCCTGGGCACGGTCCAGCTCCTCCTCTACCAGCTGGATACGCCGGTTCAGGGACGCCACCTCAGCCTCTGCCTGTGCGAAGAGAAACAGAGAGCAGTGGTCAGCCGAGAAGCTTCCGGAACGCCGGACACAGTCTGCCCCCGTCCATATGAAGACGACATCAAGGTGGGACATCTATCAGAGTGACAGCCTGACAGCCATTAGGGACGAGGCGGCAGGTGGTACGTGGCTTGGTGGGTCAGGACACTGTTTCTGTGATCAGAAGGTCACTGGTTCAAATTCCCCTTCCCAGGAGAATGATTTAACCCCCAATTGTGACAGGGACTGTCTGACCCTGCTTTATCAGCTGTACAACGCTTTGGATAATGGTATCTGCTAAATATGTAAATTACACTCTAAAAGACAACCGTCAGTGTGTCTTACAGAATATCATGTTATAAATGTCTAAAGAAAGGAGCTATTTGTTTTAAAAACAGGAGCCTAACAATGTCAATCCCCTTTGAATGCAGGACCTGAACACACCAGCTGTGACTTATTTACTAGTATTACTGGGTTGTCTATTTAAACTGAGCTAATTAACTATTTAACCACTATCTACCTACTCCAAATATGGATATTATTCATGTAAATATTTTATCTGTAAAAAATAAAATTGTTTCCCCAGAGTATCAATCCCACAACATTTCATCTGTGCACCAGCTACCAGACAACAGGCAACCAACGAACTGCACATCAAGGGTATTAGATGGAAATTATTTATTTATGCTGCTTAAAAATTAAATACAAACACTTGTATAATGGAAAGAATACAGGTACTTATAACGCCAGCATTCACGATGGCATCCTTTTGAGACACTATATCAACAAGAATTTCTGTGGGGGCAACACTTAAAGGTGTTTACACTGTGGCCAAGTTCAGTATTTAACAGCAGCAGACTGACCAGGTTCAAAAGCCACCACACTATCATTTATAATAAAACGCACACGCACGCACAGTCAACTACAGGAGCCAACTGTTAATAAGAAACCCCAGTCTAAGGTAGCAGGAAGAGGGAATTGTTCATTTTCATGGAGAGAGAGAGAAAGAGAGAGAGAGAGAGAGAGGGAGGGAGAGAGAGAGAGCAAAAGAAATTGCAGACTTGTTTCCCAGTAAAAGGGCCCCGTTCCTCTCCTGTCTGCTTTATCGACACATTCGTTTGACCCCGGAAACCTTCCTCACACTGCTTCCCATCAATGTTAAGAAATGATTAATGTCTTTACGTGGCTAGCCAGGGAGTAGAGCCAGGACAAACTGTCCTGGGGGGTAGGAGAATCAGGATATGGGGCCAGGACTCTTACAGGCCTCAGCTTTGTCAAAAGTTTTTTTTAATACATTGCAAACAGTGAACAGTTAAAATAGTAGAAGTTCAGGACAAGTCTGAACTCAACTTGCACATATATCATGCTTTTTCAAAACATCAGGTCACCTTTCAGCCTTTGAAACTTAATATCCGTTTGTTCCCGTCATCATCATCTTCATCATTATCATCCATTGGCAGAAAACATTGATCTCATATTCGGGCCCGTATGTACATGACAGGTTCATGATACCCACTGATCAACCGCAGACAGCAATGACAGCTGAGAAGCTTCCAGAACATTTGCATTGGTTCACTGAATAAACTGCAAAGGCAGCCTTTCCGTACTGCGCGGGCTGCGTGACTGCGGGGTGCAGGGGAATGCATTGTCTAATTGCTTTGCTGGCCGCCAGGCTGTAATTCGCAGCCAGAAGCCCAGAGCTCTCATTTTGGGGGCAGCCAGGTCATTCAGACAGACGGCCGCAAATGGCTGTCACCTTTCAGAGCTTTTCCAGTCACACGTCTTTGAAAGAAATTCCCATCTCATGTTCACTTTTAAAAATCAAATTAAAAGCAGAATCCAAAGCCCTTTAGGTTCTTCGGCATTTATACTAAATATCCAACAACAAGGACAGTCCACCTTCAACCTGCAAAAAGCGTGTTACAAAACCTGATCAAACACAAGCCAGGGACCTTCACTGCCCTTACAGAACTGTGCAAGCCTTAGAATAATTGAGCCTTACTTCGGTTACTATCTCAATGACAATGATTCTAATTTAAGCCAAAGAATAACTCAGTCGTTACACGATCATGTGCCAGTACCATAAGACTATTAGTTAAAGGGGACCGCTCCTTGGTAACCAGTCGTTATGGGCAACACCCACCATTTTGAACCCACTTGCAAGCACGCTGTCTATGTGTGTATGCGGTATTTGTCTATATACATGCATATATATACAGATATACCGCATATCGCAAAAGGGTGCGTCCACTTCTCCGCACATTCCGAAGCGCAAATGACTTGAAATCGCCTTCCCTTTTCTTTAAATCATTCATGTAAAGCGGCAGGTTACGGCCGTCTGCCGCAAAATTAAACTTTTACGCCTTGCTCCGTTTTAGTTCTCATTTTAGGTAAAAAGACCAATGTATTTCATGCGGATATTTAAACAGCGCCCAGGTCGGCATTGGTTTTGCGGATCCGTGTGAAATATCCCTGTTTAACTAAATATCAGTTCCAAGAGTCCCTGCGGCGGCGCTCCGTATGCTATTTCACGCAATAAAAATGACTGTCCTCCTATACTCCGCATTGATTAACGATATGCCTTCATGTTCTCACAGATTGATGTTTTATGTTTATCTTCCACAATTATCATAGTATATGGAAAATCGAAACTTAGTGACATAGCTTAAACTGTCCGTAATATGTGAAAAAGACACACAGGTATTGGCTTATTACGCAGCTGGTACTTAAGTCCATCGGAAACTTAATTAGCACACTATTAAACATGACCACATGTAGCAATTACATTTAAACCAGCATTCAGTTCTGACGTTATTCCCCGTTGCTCCCTCCCCGTTAAACTGAAACGTTTCAAAGACCAGGGTATCGCTCCGATGCCCGGGTACCCGGTGACCCTCCCCGCGGTCACCCTCACCCTCTCCCTGGCGTGTCTCTCCGCATCCACCTCCTTCTGCAGCGTTTCGGCCCGGTCCTCCGCATCGTCTGCCTGCTGCTGCAACGACTGGATCTTTCTCTTTACCGCCTCAATCGACGTCGTCCCGGCCATCTTATCGCTGTCCTACTCTGTAGGACTGAAGCCGTTCAAGGTGCGGGCTCTCTGGAGCTCCGGAGATGGCCTGTCTGCAGTATAATAAACTGCAATAACACTAATTATAACGTTGTGAGCGTTAAAATAATAATAATGAAATAAGCAGCGATTTGTTATTTATTTTTTAGACTGCCTCTATGGGTGAAGAGTTATCGGGACGCTGCTTTTCCAGTTGCCCTGTCCGCATTCCCTCCCCTGCGGGCCTGCGGCTAAACTACGGCTGCGATCGCACGGCAAAGTTGAACTTGGCCGCATCCCCTGCCTACCCCGCAGCCCTCCATCTTCCCCCCTCCGCCGGTATGATGTCACCGGGCGGAGGCTGGTCCAGTGTTAAAGGAATAGCGGGCGATCAAAGGCTTCCCCGATGGTCAGACGCACCTCCAGTTACATTGTTAAAGTCACCCCAAGTACACGTTCAGAGACTATTTTATTTGTTTACATTTTTTTTTTAGCTAAATGTAAATACTACTGAAAGCTGCACCCGAAAGGCATCGCACGATAGTGTCTCAGTGTAATTAATACTTTACTCTAATTACATTCCGTAGTAGCCTAATGATACTATTTCCCTAGGTTAAACCGCGTGTGTAATCCGAGTTTATAATTTTGGAGATCAAACTTAAAATCAGATTGATTCTACTACTCGATATGTTGAATGGGACCACGTTTTCATATTTTAATGCTACAAATATTACTTTATGATGGGTTATGTGAAGAGGAAAAATACAGCCTTCAGGCGCGGATCCACAGGGGGGCGCACCCGCCGCACGCCCCCCCCCCTCCCCCCTATTTTTCCATGAACAACAATTGACAACATGAAATACAACGGCACTCGCTCTAGTGGCGCGCCCCCCACCCCTTTCCAAAAATCCTAGATCCGCTCCTGGCCTTTAACCCTAACTATGGCACATCAGGCTTATTAGCATTCCTACAAATGCCAGTATATTGATCTTTGCCGAAACATTTTTGGTTTCGGGTAATTTGATGACTTCGTTATATTTATAGCATCCCATATCAGCGAAGGTCCACCCAAGACGGTATAGAGAAGGGCTATTCAAGGGCAGAACACTGCTGATTTTCCAACCTTCCTTTAGCTGTGAGCCAGGTGTGAAGCCTCTGTGGCCAGTCAGAATAAGTAATCATTAAACTTACTACCTGGGAGAAGTGAAAACAAGGCTTGGATTTGGAACTGAGGGCCAAATTTAAAGAGCCCTGCTACAGAGGTACAGTATACCTGTAATAAGCTAAAATAAATTCAGTACATCTCCATTATCCAGTTTTGCTTTCCCCATGCAGTCTTTCAAAGGACAAATTTCACCACCACAGCTATCTGTAGTACAAACAGAACTAAAGGTCAAAGATCCAGAAGACAACCCAGAAAAATCAGTAGGACTTATTCGTGTGTAATGTGCTAAGGTCCCATTGTGTAATACATGAGACCTGGGCTTAAGTATGACAAGCTATATATATCCTTGATAACTCATGAATATGGTGCCTGTATATTAACTGCAGATTAATAAGTATGGGTTTTGTAGGCTTGGGAACTTAACTTCCTGTCAAATCAGTTTGGCATGACATGAGGACCAATAGGAAAGAGCCACCCTCTGCTGCGATGGCCTCCTGCAGGATGCGAAGACCAATAGGAAAAAGTCGTAGCCTTCTGTGATAAGCTGAGAGCCAAAACAAGTCACATCACTGTTATTGTAAGACAGCAGCGTCAGACATCCCACCTCTCCCGGAGGTTGTCCTGTGGTCTTTTATTTTTTAAATAATATTGTTTCGATTTTTTATTTTTTTTTTTGGTCGCAGAATTAAGACTTTCTGTTCACATAAAAAATACAGTGAAGATTTGAAACGTGTTTAGTTTCTGATACCAGATATGAGTAAAATATGGGGACATATTAGCAATTAAAATGGAAGGTGTCTGTGGTATATGTGTCTTTGGATGCCCTTGTTTTCTTGTGCATAGTGTCTAACTTTGGGGAAAGAGGTAATCACAATTCATAACATTGTTTGCTAAAGGAAATCAGTGACGGTTGTGGGAAATAGGAATTTCTTTGTGGACAGTCTCTTCAGACAGTGAAGTCATCGACTATCATGGTCGCTTGGCAATGCTTAAGAAGTTATACTTGTATAAGTGAGCATTTTAAAGAATGTGTTTGACATTTAAAGGTGGTGTTTAATGATTATTAGCCAAAGAGAATAGATGCCTTGCTCATGTACTTTCCAAGTGTGCAAAATTTATTTCCCTTAGCAAACCAGGAGGACATCACTCGTTGTGAAACAGAGAGCAGTCTTTGGAAAGTATGATTTCAGACCACTGTAAACAAAAGCATCCTTTAAATTCCTGTCCTTCTTTGGTAACATAATTGGAATTAATTTTCCAAGGGGTTCCCCAATTGCCCTGCAACAATGGCCCAGTGAAGTGATGAAATTGTTTTAACTGATATCTAATGATGAGACAATAAAAAAATCTTGATTGTTTTGTGCTTGGTCTATTAGTATGACAGGATTGTTTAAATATAAGATGTACTGTCTGTTTTACTAATATCCTGGAGGTACTGTAATAGATTTGTCTTCTCTTGCTGCAATGGTAAAGGTATTAAGGTATGTTAAGAGAATGTCAGATTCACTTTCTGCCAGATTGCAACACTTACCCATACAATATCTCTGGCCTGAAAAGTTACTTAAACACTAGAGCATTTGCAATCACAAACAAACAAACAAAATTTCTCGGTCAAACCATCCTCTCATTAGTAGAGCTAAACCATTGTGGCGCCTAAAAATATCTATAAAGATAATCCCTCAACCAACAAGGTGATAAAATAAGACCACTGATAGAAAGGTGTAGGCCTCAGGAATGAGAGGAATGAACAGGATGCGGAACCGGACTTAAAAAATATACCAGTGTTCATTTCATCTGCATGACAGAGAGGGGCGAAATATTTCTGAACATCAGCTATGAGAGCATTCACCAGAACGTTACCAAGGGTTTGTGTTCATGGTATTGGGGTAGAACCTTCATCAAAGGGTGTTGGGGGGGTTGTATTTCCTATTTCCTGGATGACCTGAAAATGATTAAGAGAAGGGCCACCATGCGTTTCAGATACTGTAGCACTGTGCATTTTGAGGGCCACTGTAAATGTAGTATGATCAAGCAGGAATATTCTGGTGGTAGAACTGCTACAGCTTTGGTGAGCCTACAAGCCTGTTCAGTATAAAGCTACCAACCCAACACACCTACATATCTTTGAGAGATGAGCACAGTGTTTGTGGATAATGATTGTTGCAACACATACATCCCAACATGGCACTTTTATAGAGTTATGGATATTCTATGAGGAAACTAAAGTCAGGACAATTCTTTCATGAGATGCATTTTACCAAAAGAGCATGATACGGGCAAATCTGGATGTGTTTGTTAGCATTTCTTTGCCACAT
>JAODJW010000117.1:993680-1016984 GCA_026777045.1 Hyperopisus bebe
TATAATATTATTTACAAAATTAAACCACATGAGAAATGAGAACCTTAGTGTGCCTGAGTATGCTGTTCTATGGGTTTGTGGTGCTGGACTTACTAAAGTTGTGAGGTTTGACATATACTGTGGTCAGAATTAATGACACAGTCACTGTGGATTAAAGCAGGCCATGTGTACATAAGACCAGGAAACAAAATCCAATGAGCAACTACAAAAAAAATCTACAACTTATTTACCTTCATTAAAACGAGTGGGAGCTCAGAGGTGCTGACAAGGTTTATGATGTGTTTACAAAATGTGATAGCGGTGGACTTTAGCACTTACCACACCCCAGCTGTCGCCGACTACCCTTGCGCCTAGCTGGTTTCGCAGTAAAGTGAGTGAAGGAGTGAGGAGGGGCTGGTTGCATTTAGCAAACAGGTGCTGGCTGCGGACACCTATGCAGTGTCAACTACAGCCACGAGGGGGCGAGAGAACATTTTAAGACCTGAGGTTACCGTTCTAGATGCGTTTTACAGTGTACATTTTACAGGCACATTAGGGCAGTCAGAAAAGTTCAGTCACAATACAAGATGTAATGAATTAAATGAAACGATTGCCTTTAATAAAACATATAACATTATAAGAGATGTTTCAAATGTTTTTCCCCTCTGTACTGTTGCATTTAAATTAAAGCAATTTGCTTTGGGAATTATGAAACAAGCTTGTACAAAATCCCATATGGCTTCAGGGCCACTAATACCCCACAGAACTGTTTTAGACGTATAGGAAATTCAGGTGAACTATCAAGTGTGTCCACATCTTCTGGCTTTAAAGGTCAAATACAGCCGGGACATACAGGCTGTGGCCAAATTCAGGGGCTACAACCCCAAAAGGCTGCATTTGAAGATCAAATATGTCATAGCAGTGCAAAAAGGCTGTCCCATTTAGCAGGCTTCTTCAAATGTTTAGATGCACCCAATGGATCCTTTACAGTCCAATATATCCCAAGATTCATTGCACAGAGGTCAAGTGGGTGTGTCCCAGCTAGACAATAATAGCAGTGCTTCATGACTCAAGAGTAAGGGTGGGTAAAGGTGATGAGGGTCAGACCATCCCATCTGACAAGGCTTTCAAAGACTGAATACGTCATGGCAATGCAACAAGGCTGTCCCAGTTCGAAGGTTCCTTCAAATGTAGTCTAGGAATGCATCCTTCTTTTACAGAGTTGCGAAGGATCCAACAGGTAGCCCAACATGTCCCACAACTGCGTGGACCTTCGAAGGACGTGGCCTACAATGCTATGTAGACCGTGTCCTTCGAAGGATGTAGCCCTTGAATTCAGACACAGCTATAGTATCAATATTTGTTTGGTGTGAAACATTACCAAGGAGCCAGCAGGAGGTAGGAAAACGGGCCGGATGTGACTGATAAATCAGATCTCGATGGCAAAGGATCGGCGGCACTGTTATCCTCTGGTACCAAAACCCAGCTGGGTCTGATTGGGGAGTCAAACAGGATCAGCTGAGCAGACCCATGTGGAGGCATGGAGAAAATGTCTCGAAGGACAGTAACTTTTTAATTATTTGGACTGGAAAAGCCATTATTTTTGCTCAGTTTCTTTGAGTTTTTTTCTAGTTGAGGGTTGCCATACTGTTTTCTGACTGATTCATGTGAATAAAATCATTGGGGTTTGATGAGACCCCATTGCTTTATTCCTCTTTCCTTTCTTGTGGTCGACATCTGCCCTAGAATATTTCACACACCTAACACACTCAACAGAAATCATACTAGATCAATGAATTTGCATTCATCATAACTACAGGTATTTTGAACTTACCTAGTTCATATTAAAAAATGCAAATTAATAAAAGTCAAACCAAAAGTCTAGATCTTACAAAGAGATCTTATGTATGCATATACTGGATCAGCTGACACACCGTATAAAGTATGACGATCATTCATTTTGTGTTTCATCAAATATGTGTGCAAGTGTTGCAAATCATCTTTACTAGTGTGATTAAATAGGCAGAATACATAATATGAAGCAGGGATTTTATCATTGATATTTTTGTATTTGCAGTATGTTTTTCAATGAGTTCATATTGGAGGCAGGCCTATGAGGATGATTAATGAGGTGGTATATAATTTAAAGGTATATATGAAGAATTAATACATGTGGTAGGACTGTGGATGATTACTGAGGGGGTATATAATTTAAAGGTATAAATAAAGAATTAATACATGAGGTAGGAGTGTAGATTATTAATGAGGGGGTATATAATGTAAAAGTATATATTAAAGAATTAATGCATGAGGTCTGTGAGGATGGTCAGTGAGACATTATGTCTATAAATGTGATTAACTGTTTAGAGAAAGGACCAGCAGAGAGACCTGGCTATACCACTCACGTCGGTGGCCTTCTTCTCGGCCTGCTCCAGCTTCTCCTGTGCGTCCTTCAGCGACTCCGACGATTTGTCCAGCTCGTCCTCAACACCCTTCAGCTTCTTCTGCAGGCCGAGCAGCTCCTCCTCCAGCTGCAAATGGAGGGGGGGGGGGGGGGCGTTTCGCCACAGATTGCTTTGCTTAGTCCAAGATCATCACCACAGTCCTGGGTTCATATAAATCAAGTACAGCGCCAAAGTGAACCTTCCAGAATGACAACCAGCCTCGACTGGCCAGCCCTTCGCTTCCGGAATAGTTACCCACTCTTCTGAATTCATGGTTTGATTAATGAAGTTTTCAATTTTAAAGTAGTAGATAATTTTTTTAAAATGGTGATTAATTGTTTAAACCTGAAACATAACTTCACCTTCCAGCAAATAGACTAACTAGTTTTTCTGTGATTTTTATAGAGAGGAAAACTATTAATATATATTAACCAGAAAGCTATATTAAATCACTTAAGTTAAAATAAATATAATTTGGACTGTAAGCAAAAACTGTCAGTTAATTTCAGGTTGCATACAAACAAGTGTTTAATTGCTGAACATTTAAGTAATTTCATGATAAGCTCACAGACAGAAAACAAATTGTGCTTTGTGTTTCACCTTATTTTTTCTGGCTGAATGCCATATAAATTCACAGTGTCAGCTACATTTGTATCCCCCAAACACTGAAGGCAAACAACAGCAAATATCAATTGCTAGCAGAGCTTTGGAGCAAACTTTGGTTAGATAATGGATAGACAGAGTTATGAGCCTATTTTCCTTATAAACTATAAACATTATCAATATTGCAGCGTTTGTGAAGTTTTCTGCTTATGTACATTTGGATTATTCTGACCTCTGAGCCAACATGTGCTGCTTGTGAGTTATGTTGGTGGAAAGCTGAATCCTGCGGAGGTTTTTGGGATGGATGGGGGCAGATCTACAAAGAATACCCCCCCAGAGTGCGCGTGGATGGTCCCTTCAGCCAGCCTACTACCAATGGACCTACTTCCTATTTATCGCCTAGAAATCAGCCACAGCACTCACAGAGAAACTCTGAACTGAGCACATTGGTTTTTGAGTATTCTTTCAGCTATAGGAGCTTTTTTTGAAGGTACGACTGAGCCAAAGGCCCAAGTCCGGTTATCAAAATAGGCTCAGAGGTTTGAGAATGCTTGGGACAAACAACCTTCTTTTATTGTGGAATTCTGTCCTCTAAAACCTCCATAATTCATGTTGTTCAGGATACACTTGACTCATGTTCAAAATAAATAGTAGCAGATCAACCAATCAACCAACTAACCATCCATGTTCTATAACCATTTATCCTATTCAGAGTCTATCCTGGAAGCTACGGGCACAAGGCAGCCAGATCTGCCACATACCACATATCATCAAACTCACCTAGCAGTTTTAAAATTTAAGAAAAGAAAAAAGCTGAACTGCAAAAATCTTTGCAGAACTACCCACTGTTATTCTCATGCTCCATCTGTCAGATTCTGTTGGCCTTTTGTCCCCAGCTATGCGAGGCATCAAGCCTTCCAGTTCACAAATAGCCATGGCCTTTGTTGTCCCCGTTTTGGCACTGCTGGGGTCCCATGTGCCACCAAGGTGGCGTCTTTGACCCATAGTGCAGGATCGACAAAAGCCGTGCCCCCCTTTTTATTGTGACAGACGGTGGATGCCATTGAAAACACCAAAAATAGACCTATGACAGCAAGACCACCATCATTGGAAGATGAAAACAATGGATTGGAATGCACCAAGATGGATTCCTTTCTTGGGGCAAAATTATTAACATTTTCTTCATTTTATTTATCACTGTAACTGTTATAACAGCCATAACATGAAGCTGAAGTAGCAGAGGCCTGGCAGAATATAAACACTTATTCAGAAACTCTATTTTTAAGTTGCCGTAACTGAATAGAAACCAATACATTAAAGACTAGGTACCCAGGACTGTACCATTACAGAGAAGTGAAGGACATCGCCTCAAAAAATGGGACAGATAGTTTCAGTTCCACTTATTTAAGATTATGAAACAAATCTCACATTAGTTACCAATTAGTCATTAGCATAAGTCTATGACCTGTAATGAGCAAATGAGTACTGTACCTTTAAGACACTTATGTTCACCTTATGTTAGTACAATACTGCGAACTGTTGCACTCTATTCTGAGTTAAACCTGAACAATGGTAAAATACCTTCTTGTTAGAAATACTGCTGTCTGGATTCTATTGAAGGGAAAGGTGCTAGCGTCAAGCAGGTTAACTCAGTTCAGCACTTTTTCCCTCGCTGATTATGAAATATTATATCGAAAGAATGTCACTTCCCAATAGAGCAGGAGAAAAATCAACATCATTCAGGCAAAAAAAGCAGCCACAAGAGAATAAGGCCCAATGCCTTTGTGATTTGCCATGAGGAAAAATTACGAGGGGGCTTCACTGTTTTGGAATGTTCCTTTCTGGACAATGCCCGAATTATCTACTAGGAAATTCAAGGAGCTATGTCCGGTGTCTCAAAGGGGTTATTGAGTCATGGAGATCAAGGCAGTATGGATGGATGGCCATATCAACAACCAAGGTCATCTAAAAGACAGTGTCAGCTCATTGACCGGTTCCTGAATCAGGCAACCTTCCAATAGGCCAAGAGAGAAGGATGACAGTAGGTAAAATAGCAAGAGCGAGATGTCACAGTTGAAGGGTGAGGCCTATTCTGTATATTCCATATTCCAAAGTGTTTCAGCAGAGGCTAGGCTGAATTTTGAATTCAGGGATCCAACAGGTTTTAAAATTCTGCAAAGCCAAAAGGGTAGATGCTAGCTAACACTTGGAAAGTTTGTTTCTACGGTCATCATGGCCCACACCTTCTCGCAATGCAACTTAAGCAATGCGAGAACTTCAAATGAAGATCAGAAGGCTGGTTTCATACATCTTCCAGTAGCCTTCAACAATAATGCCAAATGATTCAAAGGTCTGGCTTCTCCAAACTGCTAAACTTTGACTGAAGGCATCCACCATCTGCTGATCAAAAAGATGGCAGTGGTGATGTGTCATCACCTGCACGAAGAGGGTTAATTAAAACAGTATGACCCCCCCCCTCCCTCCTATTCATGGCATGTTCAGCAGCACAACTGACATCTGCTCCACAAATCTGGTATGTTCTCAATCAGTCTGACCTTGAGAATGTTAAAACACATATGACTCATGTTAGTGCTTCACTCCTATCCATAGAACAGTCAAAAAACAACAGCTAATACACCTACAGATAAGATTAACCCCTTCATCTGGTCTGTGAGTCTCTACTAGCCTGTCTATGGATAAGTGGCTGGAAAATAGATGAATGGGTCTCCTTGGAAAGTCAAGTCAGGAAACAGGATACTTTTGCTGTTTTAATATGAAGCCCAGGCAGACGTTACTTCTCACCACTTCCTTTACATAAATTCTGTAATAATACATTTACAAAGTATCTAATTTCACAGATTCACGTTGGACTTCATGAACTATCAAGCCCACTTGTGCTGTGGGTTAGGGGACGTAACACTGTTTGCGATCACCTTTCTCTAGCTGACCTACGCGAAATGCAGAATCGATATCTATAATTGCATTTTATCACTCATCAGTTTGGAATGCTGCATAGATACTAAATAAGGTGAATTATACCTCCATCATACTGATTCGGAAAAACAATTACCGTACTTGAACACGTTTTAATTGGCCATATAAATATGTATAAAACACAAAAAAACAGTTTTTGAGCGTGGCAAAATTAAAGTTAGAGATATTTTGACGGTTATGATTTACAAGAAAATTACCTAACATAAGTAAAAGTGATTTTAATCGCACATACTTGTGACAGATGATAGATGATACAGGCAAGTCATGTGAAGTTCAGAGTTTTCTTTTTGTGTGTGTGGGTTTTTTTTTTTAAACAATATATTCATGTTGAAGACTGGGGCACAAGAGGACTGATTTAACCAGGCTGTTGATATGACCAACGAACTTACCTGCTTGCATTTGTCTTCTGCCCCCTTTTTGTCCATCTCGGCTTGCTCAGCCCGATCCATGGCATTCTCCTTATCCAGTTTTAGCATCTGCATTTTCTTCTTAATGGCCTCCATCGTTGCTTTTGTTTTTTGAGCCCAACGAGAATAAAAGTGGTTCAAAGTTGACGCCAAAGAGACAGGAGGTGGTGGTGGAGCGGCACCGCGAGCAGCTGGAGTCGAGTGATAGAACAAAAAGCGTGCGGGGAGGGTAATGAGGGAGGCAGGGGCGCGGGACTTTTTTGGGGAGGTCAGTCCGGTCCCTGACGTCGGCCGCCTGTGATTTGTTCTGTAGAATCGCCTTAGAATTTAGCACAGATATTTTGTCCATCTTTGGGAGGCTGCGATTACTCTTTATGTTCAAATCACACTGGAATGAAATTTTGTCCTAAATATATCTCAAGGGAGAAGCCCGAACCATCCCGTGAAATCACTGCCGTGATCGACTTTCTGCCGGTTTACAGTGTATTTTATTTAAACATGTTTATGTCTTGCGGACTGTTTGTTTAGTTATGTAATAGTTTCAGCTTGTGGGTTTTTGGATGCAGGTGTTATGCCGAAAAACGCATCCCTGCCGAAAAAGGCATCCGTGCCATAGAACGCATGCCGGTGTTCTGACGAGTTGAGCTTTTCAGGGTTTTAGGGGCTATTGATTAGCACTACGGTAGCCTAACTCGACAAAGTAGCTGAACTCGTTTCAGATCAGCGATCAATCGGTCATTTAGAGACGGGCATGCATTCTACGGTAGGGATTCCTTTTTCGGCATAACACCGACGAAGGCATGCTTTTAACCACGTAAAATGATTTAACAAAAGGCACTAGTGCATTTTAATAAAGTAATTGTATCCTTCATGTTGTCTGGTCTGGAGGCGTCCATCAGGTTATATTCTGCATCTACACGCGTCCTTATACGGGTCGTATCAGTCTCGTATCGGTGTTTTTTACGGCGGGGAAGTGCATGACCGCTTGCGAATTGTAACGTACAGTTTTCTGAAATGCGTTTGTGTATTTTTTATTCTTTGAACGCATATTAATTTTTACTGCCATCAGTTTAAAATAGAAAATTACCATACCCAGTTTTACAATAGTCAATCAAAAATGACGTTATCAGTCCTTTCTTTATAAATCAGCTTTATTAAATGAAAATGCTTCCAAACATAACTGTTCTTTACATAAAGACGGGTCCCCCAAAAGCACTGTTAATTGATTGATAGAGTATCAAAATGAAAATGCAAAATGGAAAAAAAAACACCATAGAATCCAAAATAGAATGTTCGGCCAGCCGGATGCTCCTGACCAACAGATTGTCTGAACCTCAGGTCTGTCAAGTCTGTTTGTATGGACCAAAGCTTATACAAACTCTCAGTAAAGATAAAGACTGAAAAGGAGAGAGAGAAAAAGACATAACTTTGAAAAGTGGACTTCCATGACTGAAGAATCTGATAAGTGCACTTGGAGACAGGGAAAGGTTAACCATTACAAACATAATACCATATAAAATACATACACAGGCACTTTTCTGATGCAGTGGCAATCCGACTGGACAGGAAGGTACGACGAAGGCCTTTGATCATATACAGGTAACACTGGATAAATAAAATATATTATTTATCATAGAAATATTTATCAGATCACATTGATAAACTGTCGATTCAATTTCAAATGCTGAAATTGTTTATCTGTACCTATAGTATTAATATCGATGTAGAACATCCATATATGTGGAATTTAGGCACATATCAGCGAGTGGCACAAACACCGGTGGGGGTGGCAAGAGCATGACCTTCGAGCATTAGCCATAAAAATGCCATTTATAAATTTTAATAAAACTCAGGAAAACTACTAAGATATACTGACTGTTAATATACATTGCTCTAAAAGCATATCCTTTGGAAAAAAACCTCAGACACTTTATTAATATATAAATTTAATAGAAGATATCATTTGTAACATTTCATTGCTTTAAAAAATGATATGTATGCCTTCTTGAATTGTATCAACGCAAAAATCAATCATTGCACTTCTGGTCCAAACTGCAACAGCTGCACCCTGAATGTCCTGGACTGAGGGTATGTAAAGTCTCGCCCTGCTGCTCCGGTCGAAAGGTGCTCTCCACAGAACCTTCCAGAGGGTCTGAAGGTTCAGCACAGCTTGAAAATTAAGTTCTTACGATGAAGAGTGTTGTCCGATTACTCAGTGAAACAAGAGTTAAAGTTAAAATCTCACCCTCGAGTCGTCATTGGGGCAACTGAAATTTTCTAATAATTAAGCGACAGCAAAAACAGACCCTTGCGATGGTGTATGTTTTTTGCTCACCGAAATGCATTTCGAAGCTGAAACATGAATTTGCATTGATGTTTTTTTTGTTTTTCAATAAAGCCATAGCCACGGTCGCTGATTGAGCAAGCGGATGCTAACCTACAGTTAATCACCAAGTTAACCACATAGAAGTAATAGAAACAGTTTCTCGACAAATTTGCATACATCATTCAAACAAACAAGTGGCACCGTGAAGCTTTTTATGTGTGATCAACAGAAAAAAAAAATTAAAATAGAAAACTCAATAACTCTTTTACGAACATGTTTTCTTTGATCGCGTAGCCGTATTGCTTCCATAAGCGTAATACCATGATGTCGCTGTCTGGATAAGCAGCCGATTGGTTACTCAGCCACGAGCCTCGACTCGCCTCCACCTCGCGAGGGCCCCTTGCCGGGTCGGCACGCCTCACTGGTCTTGCCTATCTTCCCGCAGCTCTGACGGGAGGAACTTGTATTGCTGCTGCCGGATCATGGCCAGCTTCTTGCGGGCCTCATCCAGTTCCCGCTCTTTGCGCAGCATCTCCTCCTGAGCCGCGATGATCTGGGGGGGGATTCTTAATTATCATCATCATCATCATCATCAACAGTAACAATGATGTGTTATGCTGTGGGTTGGGAGTCTATTGCTGTTTCCAGAAGGTTGCCAGTTCAAATCCCATGGCTGCCAGGGTAATGATGTCCTTGTTGGGCCCTTGAGGATTCAAGCCTCATGTGTGCAGGGCTCTCATCAAGGCCCTGACGCTCTTCTTACCTGAGCGATGCCACCAACCATCTTGTTCTTGACCACGACGTCCTGGTCGTCGTGGACGTCGAAGGCCGCTTTCTGTGCCGCCTTCACTAGGTTGTCCGAGGCCCGCTTGACGGCGTTTCCAGCGGCCTGGAAGAAGCACATGCACGTGTTGGTTATATTCAGCTTACCGACACACCAGAAGGCATCACAGCATGTAAAGAAGTCAACTCAACAGTAGAACGCAGTAAGGAGCAAGATGCATTTTTCTAATCTCAAAAATGTTGGGATAAGCAAGTATTGTTCATTCGATACATACAAGCCCATATCAGATCATTTTTTAAAGTCCATACCCGCTTGTCCTATGCAAGGGGGTCCGGAGCCTATCCTGGAAGCTAGGGATGGGTAAATAAAGCTTCATGAACCATTTGCTGTATTTTTTGATCCCACTAGATGCTGCGCTTGGTTTGCTTCAGAGCATGCTTTGAGCCCATTTTTGAACAGAAAGCACCACCCTAGTGGGGTCAAAAAAAACAGCAAGTGGTTCATGAAGCTTCATTTGGCCATCACCACTGGAAGCTAGGGGCACAAGGCAGGGAATAACCCAAGGTGGGGTGTCAACCCATAATAAGGCATTCACAGACAACAATGCCCAAAAAACCAAGCGATCCATTTCTCCACCATGCTAACGTAAAGGGACAAATCAATCAGTCCTGACTGATCTCAGGGTGAAATAAAAAGGTTTTAAAGCATTTGCCAGGCAGTGACTCACTGCTGCTTCAGATCACTACATCTTGTCCTCAGTGTTAATAAACAGTCACTTCTGTAATAGGAATGCAGAAGCCTGCCAGGTCTGGCAGGAAACAAAGACACCCATATTTCCTGGTCCTTCCCAAATGGCTTTAAAAGGCAATGCTGGAAGAGCAGAAGTGATGCTCATAGTGACTCATCGGAGGGGAGACATGCATCTGGCAGGCAGGGGATTGCAAACAACCATTTTTTTTTTTTTTTGCCTTTTCAGGCTCTGTAGGGGTGATGCCGCCATGCTGGCCAGCGCAGGTCTCCTGACACCCAGGAAGATGCAGAATGCTTTCCAAAGACTGGGGCACTGGTTACGTCACCGACTTTTTAATGTCCGGAAAATGTGTGAAAACAGCATCTTCTTAAAATGAAGAGTGAAATCCAAGGAGAACATTTATTGGCCAGAAGGAAATGCTTTCTAAACCGACATGACGGATTCAGACTCATTCTTTACCAGGTGACAGAGGTGTTTTTTACCATTATCGTTTGGTATGAAATATTCATAAAAAGCATTTGCAGGCTGACTGAAAAATGAGGTCTATATGTCATTTCAAATCATCAGATTAATCACAGAAGTATTTTATTTTACAGGTCTGTGTTTTATTCTATCTAATTATTTAGCAGGCGCTTTTATCCAAAGCGGTGTACATTTTTTTTTGAGCAAGCAGGGCCAGAAAGTTCCTGGAGCAATTGGTAGTTAAAGGCCTCGCTCAGGGGTCCGACGGTGAAATCACTCTGCTGGCACTGAGATTGCAGCCAGCAACCATCCTATTACAGGCACAGCATCCTAAAACGTGTCATTTTGACGTATCCCTGCCCCTGATTCTTTATACGTTCTCATTCTGACTTGCCCAATAACAGAAGATATTTTGGATGACTGTCGACTCCGTCGGCCAATAAAATAGCTGCACTCAGTCCTTGTGGCTGAGCCACCTGTTGCTGTCACTGTGCCGCTCTGCCGGCCTGTGTCCCTCCTGCATTATATCCACTCTGGCTCAGCAACAAAACCCGTACCTCTTAAATTAGGCAGGCTGGAAAATACATATCTGTAGCGTAGCCAACAAATCGCTAACAGGAGTTTCTTTTTTCCCCCCACAGCTTTTCAACAATAACTCAGGCCTGCAAAAAATATCAGTCCGCTACGGAGCTGACAGTCATCCGAATCCAAGGCTCGGGTTTCAAGTGACAATCTTAGCTGCCTTAAGGAAACTCAGGTGGATGGATATAAAACACAAACACAGAGACGTTACCCAGCAGCTGCGCGTTAAGCGCTGGACAAGATAAGTCTCCGTTGATTGGTTGAGAGAACACGAGAGGTTCCACTGTCCAGTTCAGGGTGGCAAACACGGCATGTTGCTTTGCGGAGGCCCTATTTCTAGACAGGGATTAGAACCCTGTAGGTTTCAGAATACAAGATGCAACTACTAAGGCCTGCTTGGTGAAATAGATGTCTTCTGTTGATAAATGATGAGATTTGAGTTATACGTGCTAAGCTTCGAGAGCTAAAATGTATCCTCCTGTATAAATGAAACGTGCCAACAAGGTTTATCCGTTGAACCCACAGTTATATCCTGGTGATGGTGAATGCGAGGAAGACTGGACACACATTTGATGGCAGTGTTGAGTTTGCAGACAGTGAGGTGTGGGGACGAAACTCGTAGGATGGGGGAACGGTCACGTGAAACGCCCTTCGGCCCACTTCATTGGTGCCTTCATCCCATGTGACTGGGAATGAATTTTGCATAAACAATCAGCTGACTTCTGTGACTCAAATCTGACGCCTTTCCTCTCACAGCTTTTATAAACCCTCTCCACTGCCGTCCCCCAAAAAAATCCCTTTTCCTTCCCCCATTCCCATGTCACGTGGTTTTATTCATACTTGCGTTGACCTTGTCTAGACCTTCTTGACCAAATATGCCAAAGCATCTCCGCCCCACAGGCAAACACACATGAGAGTGCTGGACGCCTCATTATTTCAGGAGGTGATGAAGCGACCCTGTTCCTTGCAGTTTGGAGACACCAAACAAATCCGTCTTTGCAAACTCTGTATGGAAGATAACCTTTCATGCTTCGCTGCATGTGGACAGGATCACCACAGCGTCTGGAGGTGCCAGTAACCCTACATAACCCCACGGTTGGTGTTCCAGATGATGCAGGCCATTAATGAAGACAGCCTGATGCTCTTTCAACCAAGTTCAACCAACCACACTGATTTCGGCACCCGACTGATTCTGATGTATCATCTGGCAACTGCAGATAGGTTGGGTGGGAGGTCTGAAGTAACCTGGTCTAAATACAGAACTGCCTAATCCTAATGTGACAGCTGTACATATGGGCGGGGGACTGCTATGTAACCCTAGAAATTGAAACACCCTCCTTTACCTTGGCTATTTTTGACTCTGGGCTTTCTAGTCGTACTTGATTTCACCTTATTGTTGAGGAGGCGGTCATAAAACAAAAGGTTTCTTAATGTGTAATTAAAATAGAAGCCCTAAGGTCAGCAGATTTTAAAGTACTGATACCAGTCGAGTCAGGAAAGAGATGAGAAGATTCTCAGAGTGCAAAATGACCCGTGCGTGTAACAATAAGTGTAAATGTCAAAAACAATTTCCGAAATTAAAGGAGGATAGCTCCTAATATGTGAGCGTCCCCGGCATTATCTGCATCACTGAAATATGCTTCTACAATAATAATAAATAAAACCAGAAGGCTAATAGTCTACAAAACGGTTTGTTAAAAACTGACCATTTAGCAGCTGATTGGAGGATATAAGATTGACTGTTTGTACTGGGCTGGATCGCATGAGATGCCAGGGGGTCTGACCTGGAGCCTCTTCATGGTCTGGGAGTCCTGGTCAGCCTTGACCTTGCAGGCCACCAGCAGCTGGGCGGTGGAGGCGGCCACCTGCTTGGCCGAGGAGATGAGCTTCTCCTCGCTGGCATGGCCCTGCACTGCGGAGTTTGCGGCCTCGCACAGGTTGTTGGTTGCCGCGGCGACCATTCGAGCCTATCGGGATATGGCAATGAGTTACACTGAGGGTAGAGGGACTTGGAAAAACCATTATTATATTATACCACTGGAGTAATGGTGTTAATTACTGAACCTGTAATATCAGTCTTTTGTTCACATTCCAAGATAAAATTATGACTTTCCTTGAGCAATGAACATTTTGATTCATGAATTTCATGCACATGAACTGGCTGAGTTGAATGTGCTTCCATGTGGGAAAACTTACAGCAGAGATAAGGCCCTGGGACCATTGCCCATCATCCACGGCGTTGGCGGGAATCGCGCCCACCTACAGGGGACAGGGAGATGAACGTCAGGGAAGATGGACACTGCCAAGATCCCAACTGGGATCCTGGGAGCTCGGGGATGGGGTTTGGAACCCGTACAGGTAAAGGGGACCTACTTTGCCCTGGGCCACCAACTCCCTCTGAGCAGCCGATGCGGCCTTCACCAGGGCGCTGGTCGCCGCGGCGATGGATTTGGCAGCTTCCAGAATCTGTTCCTCGAAGTTTAGGCTCTCGTCCGCTTCCTGCCCATAAGAACAAGACAAAAAAATATATTAAAAAATTCATGATGAGCGCATCTTTGTGGCCTGTACTGGACAGAAATGCACGATACGGCTGTACAAACAGTGTGTCAGGGCCAGAGATCAGTTTACATCGCAGGGCTGATGTATAACTTGCTGGTCGAGTCATTCTCTACTAAGGTTGACTTGGAGGATGCTTGTCTGCCCGGCCAGATACTCAAGACCTCATTTGTCACAGACAGGCTTTCACCACACCATTCCATTCCAGTCCAGAGGCAGCCCACCCGCCCCCATCAAGCCCTGCAGGGCCGGGGGTGGGGGGGGGAGGGGGCGCTAAGAGCCTGACATGGGTGGAAAAAGGGTCATCACCTTGGGTTTGGCTCTGGGCTTCAGCTGCTCCAGCTTCTTGGCGGCAGCCTCGATGGCGGCTGCCGCCCCCAGAAGCTCATTCTCGGCGATGACCGTGGGATCCTCAGGGTCCACCCACTCCGTCCCTGTGATTGGGGGGGGATGATATACTGTAAAAACAGAAGCTCCATAAAAAGTCACCATTCACCTGAGCATGTAATCCCCTGATTGACTGGGGAAACAATGAGGCGGGATTGGTTACCACGGAAATGCGTGGCTGGAGAATGGCGCACATAACTTTTAATTTGACGTCTCGGTATTTTAAACTGACAAAATATGTGTGAATCTTTGCCAATAATAGTTTCCATTATCAAAAAAGAAATTTTATTTACATTTCTCGGTAAATTATGCCTATTATTTTATTTCTCTAAAAGTGGCAGCGTGTACCAGCAGCACTGTTTTTACATGGATGCGTGTCCGATATAGACACGTCTCTCTCACGCCAGCTGCCAAGTCAGAATGTGACATTATCACATGTCAGGTGAGGAGGGTTGCGTTTCACTCACTCATTATAATGGGTGATTTTGATACAACAAAACATGCCACAAAATATATAATCTTGCTCATGCAGTTTCTCAGAAGACAGTGAAGTATACCTCAGTCTCTTCCCAGAAGCTGTACTAATGTCTCCTTCTACCCTCTGCTTTGGCAAAGATTTTAAAAATGTGACAAAGTGTGAATAAAGTAATTTGCCTCAGAGGTATGCAAACGGCTCAGCTCGCTGCAAGGGGAAGGTCAATCACATAGACATAGAAGTAGGTGGAGTATTTGGGAGCTGGGGGCAGGGTCTTGGATAATGGGGCGGGGCCTACAGATTGAGGAGCAGGCAGGCGGGAGGGGGGCGGGTTACCCTTCATGGCTTCCGCAGCCTGAATGAGCTCGGTGACAGAGCCTGCCACGCGTTTGGAGTAGGCCGCTAACTGCTGCTTCAGGTCGTGGGAAGGCTTCTGGATGATCTGGACAAAAGAAGAGAAACAACAGGGTTACCTCATGGGCAGTTCTGACAAAGACTTACTCAGGTGGCTATATTATTTTGTGCATACACCCTCTACCACAGGGTGGTAGAACTGCCACAAAGGGGAAATACCCAGTTGTTGGCTAAAGGTGATGAATATTGATGAATATTAAGCAAAATATATTTACTATTACAAAAACTAACTGTGCCAGTGCCATGTTGCAGTCTAGGCAAAGTTTATGCTGAACATATTGTGTGTGATCTAATCACATCAAAATAAGGTTCTTTTTAAGGTTTTGGCACAAAGTAAAAGGTGCTAAATTAGGGCCAGCCCATACGCATAAACAAACAGAACATTTCCAGTTAGCAACAGCCCAAATAAACCAGTATGGGCGGCCTGGCTGGAAGGACGAGAGCCGCTTTACCCTCGGAACGGGGTAAAGTGGACAGACCGGGGCGGGACATGTAGGGTGGCTGTCCCATCACCCGCCAATGCCCTGGGATGCAACGGGAGAGCTTAGCCCAAATAGGCGGAAAAGAGGGGAGGAGGGGAGCACTGTGGCAGAGGAATGCTGGGAGTGGCCAGGGGGCGGGGCCTGATACAGCTGACTGACAAATAAACCACCAAGCAGCAAATACACAGAACGGGATGCATAAGAAACACGCCAGGCACGTCTCAACATGTACGTGGAGGAGAAACACTACTGAAAACACACACACACACACACACACACACACACACACACACACACACACAATGTAAATTAACTCCCCAATGAAACACATACTTCAGCATGGTAAGTAAACTCACCAATCACACACACACAAACACGCACATGCACACACACACTCACACAAACATATATACACATATATACTAGGATGAGTTGAATTATTAATGAGCACATAATGCATGTATCTGTCAACAACTCATAACAACGGGAAGAGCAGTCTCTATAACTGAATGCCTGCTTAAGTCCTCACACCAATGCTGACAAACACACACACCCTGGCTTCCAAGCTCTGAGATCTGTGTTTCTCATCTACAAAATGATGCATCATTTTGCTGTGGAGGTGAACAGTGGAATTGGACACTTTGGCTAGTGGAGGGGAGGGTGGTTAGTGTGGCAGAGCTGTCTAAAGGCACAGGCCCAGCATCATGTGACGCCTCACTCCCCCAGAATGACAACAGCAGCGAACCAGGCAAACAAAAAATTAAGGAAGAAGTCATTGTTTTAGCTTTGCTTGAACACATTTAGCATATGAGGAAACAGCTGCTACCATGAGCACCAAAACAGCACTGGTGACAGGGCCATCTACAGAACTAACCCACAGAAAGCTGTATTTTCACATTATGATTGGTTGGCCATGTTAGCGCCAGAGCCAATCAGCAGCGAGATGGATGCCTAGGAAATATGCGTTGGGTCTCTGGGCCACCATAAATGAACCCACTTCATTGTGATTTAGACTTTTGCTCTGAGAGAGGAGGCGCCACTGAATGTAAAGCAAGCAGATTTACTCTAAATGTCTGAGTGACACACCGAGGCATTTGGCAGCTGGAGCGTGTTAGGCGCCGGGGGCGTGCCGTTACTTCAGATTGGTCAAACCTGCTTGACTGCTTGTTATGTCACCCAATCAAATTTTAGTACTGCATACAAAACAGTCCAAGGAATTACAATAGGCACTGAAATTAAACTAGGGATTAAAACTAAAATTCATTCTAATTACAATGTAAAATTCATCTTGTGCACAAAGTTAATTGCAGACTGAAGGGTGGGTAAGAAACTTTGGGCTGATGAATTATGCCGTGTTTATTATAAGGAATAAAAAATTAACTTTTCTGATTTAAACACTGCAGGCATCTGTTGCAATACAAGATGCAGGTCCACACTCGTGCAGGTCAACCAGAAACAGCATTTCCTGTCACTTACCGGCTACCGCCGTGTGAATGGAGAAGTGAACCCGGCAAGGAAGACGGACAGAATAAATAAACACTAAGTAACCATATTTCAGAATGTAACACTTGCAAAGATCATTTTAAAATAGTGTGACATCTGATGCCCGCAGCAGAAAAATCAGCATATGAAGAGGAGTGCATAAGTTTTAAGTGATAGATAACTGTTCTTCAATAACTTTTTTAACCCTTAAATGCATCTATTTTCATGCTGCCTTTTGACATTAAACACTGCGATAAACATACTGCTGACAGGAAGCTCACTTCAATAATTTTTGTACATTTTTGATGCCATAAAAAAGGAATGAGAAATTCAACACAGCGTGATGGGGGGGTGGGAGTGGGGGCAATGCAGCAGGAACTTTGCTTGGATGGAAACGCTGACTTTCTCACTCTACTTGGATGCCCACCCCCCCAGTACTTTTCAGCACAAATAGCCAAGCTTGTGACACAGTTGCACATTCTTTCGTGGATCCCACTGTTATTCCACTCCAAAAGCCGTGGCCTCCGAAAAACCAGCAGGGGGCCAAACAAGGTAGCCATAGGATCCAGGTGTGACGTGTTTATCTAAAAAGCAGCAAAACCGCCGCCTTTAGCGTCTTTATAATGGGAACACCCGGGGATTTGCGGGGGCTGGTTCCTCTTGGCCCGCATTTCACTTCCTCCGTCGATGACGATTTTGTACCATTTATCCAAAGATCGAACATTAAAACCAAATGTCAAACTTTAGAGGACTTCCAAATTCACATGCACCTACTCATTCGCTCGCCACAGCTCGGGGGTCTTGCCCCAGAGTCTTGGCTTTACCCATCAATCCGAAGTAACCAGTCGCCTGGAACTTTCGCTTTAGAACATGGGCGTCATGCCTCAACAAGCCTCTTATGAAAGGCGTGTGGGAGAAACCGTCAAAATAAAGTCCCAACGCTAACCAACTATTAGCGCCATTTCTTATAACTCCTGCCCGGGCTGGGAAAGAGAAGGAGACGCGAGGAGCTGATGCTCCGGTGTCAGGATAAGGCAGACCGTCTTTAAAGGTCAGGCAAATGCTACCTCTCTGCACGTGCAAGCTGGTTATGCTGTAAATCTCCATATGTAACTGATACGGCATCACTGCAAAACCTGTCACGCACAGGGGGGTGGGGACATGTATTTAACACAGGGATTAAGCCCAAGAGGTTTCCAGGGTTCCAGTTTCATATCGGTATCTAACCGATGTAATGCAGGGAGCAGGCTGGCCGGCCGTGGGTCGTCTGGCGATCATAAAAAGATTCTGCACCGAAGGCCCAGACTGGACCGGCTACGGTGGCAGAACTGAAAGGCCATGCTCACCACCAGCACATGCTCCAGAAGGCCAAGGTAGCCGCTGGCACACTCCTTTCCAAAGCGCAGGGCACGCATCTGCACCTCCATGCCAACGTCGGGATGGTAGGCCGCTTGCTGAAGCAGGAAAGACAAGAAAAATGTTAGCATCCAAATTGGTATCCTAATCCTAAGCACCAGGGGGCGATATGTATTTTGTTCAATATAAAGAGTTTCCATAAGACAAAGGCATCTATAATGTGTTCTTAATGAAAAACATCTATTAAAAAACATAATGAAAACATACCATAACATGGAAAAGTATCTTAAGATTCTTAAATTTCCTATAATTCTTGTTTTTCCTGGAATTGAACTGGTGTGTGCATCTGTGTGTGAAACCTTTAAACATTTTTATATCCTATTTTATTTAATATCTTGTGGCATTTTATATGCTATGATGACAGTATAACACCAGTACTTTAATAATACAGATGAGTAAGAGTCTGAATAATGTGATCCGTGAAAAGGTCGTCTACAGAACTGCACATTTAGCTGTTAAAGATTAAAGATTCGTTAACCTTTAAATAGCTTGTTAGAGTCAGCACACGCCCTTCTCACCTTGCACGAGTGCAGCATGTCGGCGATCGCTCTCCGGCTCAAATTGGCCGTGGCGATGATGTCCTCCTGGCGGCATGAGTTCCCAGCAGCCACTGCTTTGGCCGTCGCAAAGGTGATGCCCTTGGTCATGCGGATGAACTCTTCCGGGGTGGCTGTCTTTGGGGGCGGGTCAGCACTGCTGAAAACCTGCAAGCGAAAAGAGGCTGGGACTTTCAGTTATGGCAAGATAAGTCACTCCACGGAAGTATGGAAATCATCAACCATGGGTGTGTGGCCCAATCGTGGAGATGCTCACGGCCAGCTCCTGCTTGATGTGCTCGATCGTGGCCTCCAGGGCTCGCGTTCCTTTAGTGGCTTCATCTTCTACGGCCTTCACGGTCTTCAGGAGCGAGGTCACGTTGGTCACCATCACCTAAAAAGGAGCGGCCTTCAGTATTCAAATTCAAGGAGCCCTTCTTGATCAACCACTGTGTGAAACTCTTCATTCTATTTTCATGGAAACTATTTGAATGTATTTTTTGGCTGACCCACATTTCAAAAATGAATCAGAAAGATCAGGCTAGTGTTACTCCTCAGCTGTTGACAGATGTCCCAGCGAACGATTAGTGACCAACCTGAGTATCGGTCCGCAGCCAGATGTGTTCCAAATTCTAACCAGGAGCGACTGTGAAAAGCCCCTCCCCCCTCACTAGCTGTGATAAATGACGTACAGACAGGAGTCTCTATAAGGTGTTTATGAGCTAAGAAACTGGCACAAGCTTCTGCAGTGTTACCTACCATCCGAAATAGTATAGAGCTGTCTATATTTTTGAGATAGACAGACAGACAGATATTGACAGAAAGATAGACAATACACAGACAGACAAATAGATACTTCATTGATCCCTAAGAAAATTTAGGTCCAGTACCTTACACATATGAGACCACAAAGCAAAAAACAAAATAGGATGAAGTATATAGAATAATAACACTGACAAAACTGGGAATAGTAATGATAATTAATGATTATAAAAATAATGATGAAAGGCACTAGGAATACAAATCATTACGAAGTGACCATTTAGTGGTACAGTATTAGCCAGTGGTTGCAGGTATAGTGCAAGTGCAAGGGAATGTGCAAGAAGATACTGTAATTTATGGCATAAGAAACTTTTTGTTAGCATGATGCTACTTACAGCAGTACTTGTTGGGGTTATTGAGTAAAACTGACAAAAAGTCAAAACACTTAACCGAGGAAATCTTTCAGTTACCTCCATGAAAATCATGGGTTTTCATTAAAGTGGTCCTCCAAAAGAAGTGTCCTGGGATGCCCTACCTTAGCAGAGCTCTTGAGCTGCAGCATGGCGGGGTCATCGTGAGGTTTGCCTGCCGCGGCCTTGGTGGCGCTAATGAGGTCGCCGAGGGCCTTGGCCACGTCCTTCACGGCGTTGATGAGGACCACCTGAGGAGAACAAGCAGCGACACGGAGGATGGAATCACCTCACGAGGGTAGCGCACTGACCCCTGTTTATTCAGACACAGCGCAGCGCTACGGCAACCATCTCCCAGACTGAACACACAGGTCGTCCTTTCAAGCATAGAAGTGGTGGGAGCAGAAATAGTAAGAAGCAGACACTGACCCAGTGCTGATGAATAAGACACAGTGTAACAAAATATGACATTACATAGGTCGATTCCATGTGAAACTTACAAAGATCTTTAGCTCGTTAAGCTACATTAAGCATAATTGTAACAGGACGATAAAACCATCTGCTGTGCACTGCGTTCAGCTAATAGCTATTTTAAGGCAACAGATGCACTGTTAGTCTAAAATCAAGTGATTAATCATGCAATGGCATGATAGCGAATGTCGTTTAATTGTCAGAGGAAGGCTTTAGTCCCACTTTCATGCACGTTCAATAACGATTTATCTGAGCTTGTTTTTATAAAAATGTACACAGCCCTCTCCGGCACCCTGGGCTCATGAGTGTCTAGCTTTCATGATTCCCACAAAGGAATGAAGGCAGCATGTGTGGGAAAGGCCAGGAGAATCTATCATGGGTGACAGGCAGCCTATAGGAGCCAGCAGGGCTGACCGTCTCGGTCAATCTGGGCAGACAAGAAACATGGCCTAATGCCACAATACAAGAAGATGTCAAAATGCCTGTCAAAATATCACTAAGAACATGGGCTCTATTCGTTTTTTTTTTTTTTTTACAGGCTAAAAAATGGGTCATTTGGACACCAGCTACTATGCAAGAGGATGGGGAAATTCATTCCAAGGCCTCCAGATAGTTTTACACAAGTAAGACAAGGATCCGTAGTCCAATAAAAGATACGATTTAATTTTATTTCAAGTCGGAATGAAAACTGACACCACCCAGTGTCTGAACTGGGTATCGGCCAACATGAGACAGAAAAGCCTCAGGTGGGAAATTCATTCTAATCTAAGGATACTTCTTTATTCCCCTACTATATAAAAAAAAAATATTTTAACCAGAAACTTTTCCTCGTTCCAAAGATATATGCCAAAACACACATTCACAAACACACAACAATGGAAACTCACTGTCAAAAAGACATGGAAATTTAATTCATTCCCAGAAAACAAAAAAGTATACCCACATCCAGATGGAAAGCAAAGCCAGAAGGGGAATAAAGGGCCTCCACAAAAATGGTGAAGAAAGTGAAAAGGAAAAATAGGAAGTGCTTAAACACAACACATACATTTTGGCAATCTACAGTGCTCCGTTTTGATCATTAGGCAATGTAGGTACTGAGAGCGGCTCTAGCAGCTGCTCATGCGAAACCTCTTGCAGACAGACTCACCTGTGTCTCGGGGTCCTCGGCCCCTAGGCTCGCCGCTCCTAGTTTCACTACATCTGCCAGATTGGTGATGGTCATAACGGACGACTGAGCCGCCTGTGCCAGCTTCTCCTGACCTGCCCCAGCCCCGGATACCAGCTGCTTGGTGTTGTCCACCAAGGCCTTGGCGGTCTTCAGGATGTTCTCCCTGGATACGGGACGGGGAACAGAGGGTTTGATGCCATCAGGCAACGCAGCATGGGAACGGAACACGATCCAGAAACAGACACCACTGATGTTACCTGTGGTCAGCGAAGGTCTCTGCGTTCTCCCGGTTCAAGGTGCCTGCCGTGGCGAACATGATGGTGGTATCCAGGTCGGCGATAATACCAGAAACGGCGCTGGCTGCTGTGATGCAGGCTTGGGTGCCACGGTTACCGGCCTGCAGCGCAGCCAGCACATGTGACACCTACAACAGGAAGGAAGGAGACAGTTTGATTCTGCTCTTCTAGAGAGAAGAAACTGCAAAATCAGATGACACAGGTATACACTACAGCAACCTGAGGGTCCTTTAAAATACTGGCAATGAACATAGCTTTCCATAGCCTCAAGCATTCGCCAAACAAGACGACTGTGCACACTGAACCTGCACATTGACTGCGCATATTTAGCCATAAGAACAGATCACATTTTAATTTTGTAATGTTATGTTTTATGTATAAACAATCAGATGTAGACCATAGTAGCTCCCATGGTACTCTTGCATTCCTGGCCCATTATAAAAGCCCTTTTTCAGACCGGGGGTACACAAAACTCAAAGGGGAGGTTTCTCACCTTCTCCGAGACCTTGCGGGCACTTTCAATGAGCTCCTTCTTGGTGAAGGAGTCGTTGGGGCTGCACTGCAAGGCTCCAGCCTTGGTCACCAGACTAGTGCAGCCAAAGCCCAGCTCCTGGACCTGTTTCTTGATGTTCGAGCCGATCTGACATTGGGAATAGACGGCACATGTCAAAAGAATGGATTGAACGCTACTGTATTTTGGAAATTGATCCAGTAGTACCAGTAGTCTAAGACATGGGACCCCAATTCTCTGTTAGCTTTCGGCTTAGCTGGACCTGTACCTCGTCACTCTCAGCCGTGATGGCTGCACATTTCGCTTCGCTGGCAAGCTCTCCAAATTCGTTCGTCAGCTGGTTTGCCAGGCCTCCGAGTTCATTAGGATTGGTGTTGGACTTGGTCACCTGAAAGTCAGACATTTATGGAAAAGAGGTAAACATGAAAACCTGTAAAGGATGCAAAGCGACAACTCCCACCCAAATGGGAGGCAGGGTTACTTAGATCGTACTCTGATTTTAGAAAACATAAATGTTGTCAGTTCCCACTAGGGCTGCAACTAACGACTATTTTGATAGTCGACTAGTCATCGACTATTAAAACGATTAGTCGACTAATCAGATTA
>JAODJW010000117.1:1017084-1035191 GCA_026777045.1 Hyperopisus bebe
CGACAATCAAGTTCGTCGGCGACTATTTTTATTGTCGATTTTTGTCGACAATGTCGAATAATCGTTGCACCCCTAGTTCCCACCGACATTAGGTATCCACACAAAAAAAAGTCCCTTACCATCTCCTGGACAGTAACTGCAATGGCCTTAGCTGTCTTCACCATGGTAGTCTGATAGTCCACAAAGGCACCCTCTGGTTCATCTGCTGGTCCATCCTCCATCTTGTTCATGGCCTTCGTGATGGAATCCACCATGCCGCCAACTGCCCCAGCTGCACTTGCGGCCTCGCCGAGGGTGGCGGCCAGGTCGTCCACGGCCTCTTTCATCATCTGCACTGACTCATCCAGGGCTTCTTGGGTGTGGGCTGCCTGTGAGTGTGCATAATCCACATGAAGACAAATTTAGCATTTACCAATGAAACTGGACTGACCTGCTTATTCATCAAGCCGTTACAAAATAAGATGTTCTCATAAGGTACTCATATGTTTTCGTAATGGCTGGTGAAGACACAGTTACACAACGCGAGTATCCGGGTGTTTACTTAATTTAATCTGAAATTCGGTGAGACTAGAGGGCCAGTGTTACCTTAGGGTTGCCTCCAGCTTCTTTGGCTGTGTAGAGCATCTGCAGCGCAGACTCAGTCAGGGTCTTGGTCTGGTCCAGCACGTTCATCTGCTGTTGGCTGTTTAGGATCTTAGAAGCCATGCCGACGGAGGACATGACGAGTGCCTCGAAGTAGCTGACCATCTGGGACACCTGGGAAGTTGAATGCAAGACCCAGTTGACACCGGCAAGGTGAGACACCAGATGAGTTGAGATGAGCTTCTATTCACCCAGACCAGTGTTTCCCAATCCTGTCCTAGGGGACCCACACATGGCCCACGTTTTTGCTTCCTCCCAGCTCCCTGCCCGACAGTCCACATTTTTGCTCTAGGAACTGAGAAGGAGCAAAAATATGGACTATCTGTGGGTCCCCGAGGAGAGGATTGGGAAATGCTGCTCTTTGGGAAATTATCTGGCTGACTTGACCCTATGAAGAGTGCCTCATGAATGCAATGAACTTCAACCTAAAAAAAATCTTCAACAGATTGCAATATAACCAGACACTTTCAAAGTCTTATAAGAATGTTTCCATGCAAATGCAACTAAATATCATAAAGATCCTTGATATTCCACCTTGTGTCCCAGTTGCGAGGCCTCTGAGCGAGCAGCGATAGCCACAGGTTCGATCAGATTGCTGATCTCATGCACGGAAGCTGCCATCTGCTCGTGGAGTGCCTTTTGGAGAAAGGAGAACATCACTTGAAGATTCCCTTCTTCATCACACCCACACAGCTCACGTTGAACCAATTCCCTCTCATCCTGACAGGCTTCATATATTTTAATGAATTTGTAAATCAGCCACACGGGCAGGAGGGCCTTCTGCTGTTTGGAGTGCATCTTAAACTCCCACCATCCAGCTCATGAAGGTACTTAAAAGGTACCTCCTGAGAAATGTCTTCTCTAGGAGTGAGCTGTTGGCTGATGGCAGCCAGGGACGCCTGGTCCACATCACGGATACAGTTGTTGAGGACTTCAATGGCCTCGTCACACTCCCTCTGCCCAGGAGCCTTATCTCTGCAAAGGAGATGGTCACCAAAGTGTCATAATGTTCAGTCAATTCACAGTTTTGGGCATATTTGGAAATCCTGTTATTAACAAAAAAAAAATCTCTGGATTTTATAATCAATACTGGAAATCATGCGCTGGCTTTCAAACACAAGTACGCTATCAAGCTTCTTGTATTTGCAGGCTAAATGTAATGCAATTATAATGATCTGGACTATCTCAGGGCGGGCACACTCTGGACTCATACCTCATGTTGGTTATGAGCTTCTTGATAGAGTCTGACACAGTTCTGGAGTGGCCCGCCAGCACGGACCACTTGGGCGGGTCTTTGGGGTTGACTGCCAAGGAGCGGGCGGTCTGGATCAGGCCTGTGGAGCTCTCCAGCATGGTCTGAGCTGCGTGCAGGATGGGCTCCATCGCCGCCAGACCCTGTGCATGACACATGGACCTCTGGATTAACAGTGGACACCCTATACAGGATGAGTAAACCCAGGATAAACCTACTGCCTAGTCTAAACATTCCATCAGCATTTACCTTTATGTTGTGTGTCATTCCTTGTTTTATGCACGTATGTATATATGTAGCACCGTGGTCTATGAACCACATTTTCTGCCACTGAATATGAACTGAATATGGCTGGTGTGACTTAAAGCATATTTTGTTACCATTATACTTCCTTTTTGCAATAATCTTATTTTTTTTAAGTTCTTTTTGACTTTGTAGGTCTCCAGCTGAAAATACTCTGAATGCGCACTCTTTTAAACCTGATTATCTGATCCTGTCTGCTGATGCTCTCTGTGTACTGGGTCATACTTCATACCTCTGGGCTTATCTGGGCAGGGATGCTGGCAAACTCGGGGTTAGAGGCGAAGGCAGTGAGGTTGTCCACTGCCTCGATCAGGGGCCCCGTGGCTGCCCTGCACTTCTCGCGATTCTCCTGGTTAAATGCTCCATCCAGGGCCTGCAAAAGCAACGCCATTTTGCAGCAGGAGTTTAAACACCAACGCTGCATCACGTCGGGTAGAAAAAGGACATGGAATAAAATCCAGCCAGCCACTCACCTTGATAGACTTGACAAGATTAGCCGTGCTGTTAGCCACCTCCTTGGCGGACTGGACAAACTGTCGCTTAGCAACAGGATTGGATGTTTTCGAGGAGGCGAGGCGGCAGGCATTGCAGAGAGCTGATGTGTGTTTGGCAACAATAGTGGCGGCGGAAAGAACCTGAGGAGCAGAGATGTGTTGTTACAAAAAAAAAAACAAAAAACAATCAGATAGCACTGACCACATCATCACGGAACATACAGATCAGGGAAATTCAAGCTCCTGCCAGCACACCCAGCCATCAGATTCCCTCCCCGTCTTCAAGAAACACCTCAAGAACCACCTGCTCTACTACCTTACAGCACCCAGCATTCCCTGAATTCTGTTATTGTAGCATTTTATCTATTGAATTGAATTGTTCATTGATTCATGTTATGTTTGAAAGGTGGTGTGTAGCTCTTACTCCATTCATGCTTACTATTATACACAGTCTTTCACTGGAAGCTCAGCCTAGCTGCACTAGCTGTAATGGGCTATATGCCTTGCTTGAATGTTGCTTTGAACAGAATGGCCTGCTAAACAAATAAATTTAAATGTAAACGTAAGCATCTACTATGGGTCATAACTACAGAGAAGAGCCTCATATTTTTTCTGCTTCAACAGTCATTCGCAACCATGAAAACCTTCTCAGAATTAAGTATCCATAAAAATTATGCAACACGGACACATAATTTCTGATAATGCATTTCTGGTGAAGTTTAGTGATTTTTTTTCTGGGGAGGGGGAGTAAGGCATTTAAAGTTTTTTGGATGTTTTGTGTATTCAAGACTAGCTGTAAAAGAGTAACATAGCTAGATATTAGCAAGAAGAACTCTGCTTCTGCTAACATGAATTGTCAATGTCGTGCGTTTGCCCCCAGCACCCGTTGACTACAGGAGGCTTACCTGTGACTGCGTACAGGCCGGGTCCACCAGGTTCTGGCAGGCCATCTGAATGGCCTGGTTGGCTCGGGCGAACTGAGCTGGATCCACCAACCCCTTCTGGCCCGCGTGGCTGTTGGGGTCCGAGACGCCAACCAAGTAGGCGGCCTGTTGGTGATGAAGGCAGGGTTACTTAGATGCCACCATGAAGATGGAAGACCTACAACAGCAACAATTGTGACTGGGATGCTTGATGAGGACTGGGTCCAAGGCCCACACATCACCAATGTTCCACTACAGCCTACTCGATATATACGTGTCCAGCCAGACATGTACTCCCACTGCATAGCTAAAATATGGAAATACTGACTTATTTATCGACTCTTCACACTACCACCTGTCACTTTCAGCAAATTGTACATCATTTATGGACATTTATGATTGTTTGATGTTTTGTCTCTTTATACTCACGACCTGTTTCACAGTCTTGAAGCTCGGCGACCAAGCATTTTACTGCACACTGTACTGAGTATAACTGTGTATGTGACAAATACAACTTTGAATGACTGGATATTTCCTCATGTCACTAAGACAACTTGGCTCTTAAACTTGGTTTTAAAAACATAATAAATAAACAGAATATTATGATTGACTTTCTGTACACTGAGTCCCCAGCCTTTTAATACTTAGTTTGAATGTGAAGATAAGCGTGGGTGTGACTGCCAGTCTAGAATGCATCTTCGTTATAAAAGCTGAGACTTAAGACATCTTAATTATAATCTGCTGCATGACTAACATGGCTTTGTGTAAACACGTGCAAATATGGTGTGGAGACAGCTCGAGGAGGACCATCTGCTGGAAGTGAGGACAGGACTCTGACTAAACACTCTAGAACTCAGGCGCTGGAGAAATTCTTGCGGCCGTTGATCTTGACTCGCGGTGTCAGCGAGATTAAAATCGAGCGTGCAGATATGCAGATGGATGACAGCCGCTCGGAGTGGTGCCGGTCCAGTCTGGGTTACCTGAGAAGCGGCTTCAGTGAGCCCACACAGGGCCTTGGAAGCAGAACCGACTGAGTCCCCAAACTCTGGCAGGTTGCTGCTCTTGGCATTGTGGGAAATTCCTGCCATGGCTTCTCCCAACACCTGAAGATGGACAAAAGTCATCACTCACAATAGCCATCCGCTCATCCTCAAGTTTCCATACGAGCGTAAAACTAAAGAAACTCCCTCATGCCTTCTAATACAACAGCCCACTGTCAACATAATTATAATAATAAAATGCCTTTGTGCCGATGCTGGGTATGCAGTGTTAGTATCTGTTACAAAAACAGACTGTCAGATAAAGGACTTGAAATCGATCTTTCAGTTTAAGAGAAACAGATTAATTCCAAAATGCTCTCTGTCACTATAAAGTACCTTGGAATTCTCCATGACGCTGTCGATGCAGTCGAAGTAGGACATGTCGTTGACTGCCTCAGTTGGGTTCTCCAGCATCCCTCTGACAGTCTGAAAGGACACAACAGCTCGCTTACAGGTACAGAGAGAGGAAAGCATCCCCAGTCTATCACAGGACCTGTTCCTCAACGCGCTCACTCCCTCCAGGCAGCAAAATAGTTCCCACTTGACCGTAAGGTAGCAGAACCCACCAATTAGACTCCAAATCTTGTAACTGGAGCCACGGTCATAAATAATTCACTTTATCTCCACCCACTACCTGTATTCAGCGATTGTCATACATGAAGATATTCTTTCCCCTCCAACCACAGCAAAAGTGTCTCAAAACAATGAAATAATCCCATACCCTGTAGGTCGATGTCGCACTTTATTCTGCTGGCTCGATAAAGTGAGTCACGCAAATAATAAAATAAATAATAATTATAACTTTACAAAGCATCAGATATCAGCAGTGCAGAGTACACCAATCAGGAGTCCCGGTTTCTGATTTTGTTTTTAAACCCCTGATGCTGCGATACGAAGCTTCTCCCCGTAACTTCAGCCCCGAACGCACACCAGGATCCCTGACTGCAGCGTGGAAAGAGCTGAAATACCATAAACATCCCCTCCTCCCCCGATTGCCCCCCACCCTGAGTGAAACAGCAGCAAGTGGGTACCTCCAGCTCCCGGAGCGCGTTGTCACACTCCTTCTGCCCAGGGGCTTGCTGAGTGCACATGGTGATGAGCTGGTTGATGCTGTCAGTGACGGCGCTGTGTGCGCACACACACACACACACACACGCGTGCGCACACACACACACATGGAGAGAGGGGCAGACAGAGAGAGAGCGAGGGAGAGAGAGGGAACAGGAATGTCAGAGCGGTACAGGGAGAGAGATGGCGCGCTAGCCGGCGCTAATCGCAGCTCGCCCACACAGCACGGCAACTCGGCATTCTGGGAGCTCACTGCCCGGGCCGTTTCACTCGCACGTCGATGCCTGGAGCAGAGCATGGGAACCCTGAGAACCGTGCCCCCCCGCTCCCGCACCCCACGTGGTACCCCGGCAACAGTGTGTTAGTGAGTTTGTCTGCCACTGCACAGACACTCCCGCTTTTTATACTGTTACGCAATGGCGGCGGATTCCCACAAGCCGCCCAGCTCCAGAATATGGAGGGGAGTAGGGGGGGTTATGTAATATATGCTAATTTAACAAGCGGAGTGTCTCCCCTCACCGCGACGGACAGGGTCCGTGTGTCAGACGCAGAGCTGCTCTCACCTCCATGCTCCCCCCATTCCGTGCCCACCCCCCCGTACTGATGTGTCTTGGCTGAGATTGACTTATCTTCATCATAATGATACTAATACTCCACCACCATTTGGACAAGTATGAGTACAGGAATGTAGGAATCTTTGGTTTTCACAAATCCTCTATACTCACAAATCTTGCCATACTACAGGTTTTCTCTGTTAAATTATTTTATTTTTACCAGATGAACAATTTTTTGAGAAGCCAGAGTCAGCCAGTCCCTGGAAAAATTCGGGGTTTGGGGGATTTAGGGCTCAAGGGCCCAACAGCGCAACCACTCTGCCGACCCTGGGATCTGAACCTGTGACCTTCTGCCACAGATACAGCATCCTAAGCTACTGAGTCCTTCATATTGAGCTGACAGTGAAGCTTTGGATCAGAGAGCAGGGCCAGTTGCTTCATGCCATAGTGGCGGTGTCTACCGCCACTCAAACCGCGCGTCTGGTACAGTTACTGCATTATGGACCAGGGGGCCTTTAAGTGAACTCTTGAGTGGGGCCCAGAACCAACAAACCTGCCCTTATCACCACATTAGTAATCATCCCATGTTTACCCTATGCGTTGCGTATGATTGTACAAGCATCACAGACTCTTAGACAAAGTTAGTTGCAAAAAGGCGCCTAAAGAGAGGACGCGCTTGTTGATGATGTAAACGTGGCAGAAGGCCCTGGAGCCTTACCGAGCTGCGGCTGCCAGCTGGTTCTTCAAGTTGGGGGCGTTGGGGTCAGTGGACAAGGCCTTGGCTGCCAGCAGGAGTTTGCTGGATGACATGGAGATGGTCTTGAGATTGGTGACGACTTGAGCCTGGTCTTCCTTGGACTTCAGAAAGAGAAGAAAATTAAGCAAATCTGAAAGGTTGACGATATAGCATGAGCATCGGCGATGAAGCAGCACTGATGGTCTCCTAATGACACAGTCAGCCTCATGTAGCGTATTTCACATGCAGTACCTGCGACTGGCCGGCCATATCAACGCCAGCCTCCAGGAACTCGCTGAAGCCTTTGCCGAACTTGCCGGTGGCCCGGGCCAGGTCCTGGGTGGTGCCACGGGAGGCCTGTACCAGCTCATTGGCGGACTGGTTCAGGTTGACAGCGGCCTGGTTCAGGTTGCCCTGCGCCTCCTGGAAGCTCTTCCCACTTGCCGGGAACTAAGATGGTGGGGGAGGACAAGTTCCCTGTTAAGTTTTTACCTTGAGTTGTCGTCTCTCTTACAGGACAAAAGCTGATTAGCATAGCAGAGGCAGGCAGCTGTAGGTGACGCAGGGTATTCTGTCATTTGCCTGTACTTTCACAGCTCTGGTACGGTAAAGTACCACAATTATGTTATTGTGACACCTGTCTTGGAGGGACCTTTATGTCAACTATAAAAACAGACCTCACTGTGATTGCAAATGCACCACTTCCAGGGGTGATTCTAGGATTTGACACTTAGGAGTCGCCAAGTTAGTTATTTATTACTGCGGCATTTCCCCTGGGTCCTAGTGTTCTAACACAAGTCTACAGTCACCTTAAAACAGCCCTAGCACTGCCCCTATTAATGGCTCAAATTAGCCAGTCTTCGGATCATAACTCACACTATGCATTCAGAGAGATTCAATCGAAATCAAGTTCACAGATTTTAGGCTCCACCCACCGAATCAGCCAGGAGCTTCTTGCTGGCCTCCCCGACCGTCCTGATGGCGTTGTCCACATCCCGCTGTCCGGGCAAGCAGTTCACACTTCTGTTGAGGGCCTGGGACACGGCCTTCGCCACCTAAAAGCACATGCCAGGCTCTTATAGAGAAAGGTCCACCCACTCCCCTTTAAATGCAGGAATTCAGCACTCTGGCCAGCAACAAACCGACGGTCATCAAGATGAAACAGGGTGAAATTTGTCAAGAAAGGGGGCGTTTTGAGACATCCTGGAACTGATCAGGAACAGAAGCTGTAGGAGAGAACAGTTTCGCTGTGTGACAGCCGAGCAGGGTCCCAACTTCCTGTACGACAAGTGATACCTTCTTTGGGGAGGCACGTTCAAAAGTACACCCCCCCCACACACACACACACACACATAGCCAGCAAGCCACTCACTCTCTGCCCCAAAAGCACATTCATATCTTCACACTGTCAGCTCTGATACAGCAGTAGCTTCAGCTCTCAGCTTTCGAAAGATGTGTTTCGAATAGATGTGAAAGAAAAAAACGTGATGCAATTCTTTTCTTTCACATTCAAATTTGCAGTTTTCTGCAAAGAAAAATCTTGGTAAGCTTTACTCCATAGCAAAAATAATGAGAGAATCACAGATTTCCACCTGAAATTTAAAGAAAACCATAAGAAGCATTGGCGCCCTCTAGTGCCAGATGGTGGTAACTGACCTGGGCCAGCCTCTGCTGGCTGTCAGGGTCACCAGGTTTGGCGATGGCCCTCTTGGTCTCCTCGATGAGGTTGGCTGACTTGTCCATGACGTCACTAGCACAGTCCAGCATGGCGTTGCGAGCCTGGGGGTCGGCGGTGTTGGCGGCTACGCCACGGGCAGCCGAGGCCAGCGAGCGCAAGGCCTGGGCCACGTCACGAGCCGCCATGCCTGAGGGAAGAACGTGATGTGTGATGTCACAGGCAGAGGGCAGCACAGAGCATCCTGCTATCAATAGCCCACCTGACGGAACCCATGTGAACTAGGAGCGTAATGGTACATGAATTCGTAACCGAACATTTTCAGTACAGGCGTTTCGGTTCGGTACGCATATGTACCTAACAAATGCCGCAAATGCGGAACCTTTGTGCATTTGTGTGTTTCCCATGAGCAACATTCAGAAAAAGGTGGATGAAGCTGCGCCATTACACATGCGCGTGTACATCCTAATGTGAAGTTGGAAGTTGTTAATGTGAATACAAGCACAGAACAAGCATTTTTTTTATTCTGCACCATACTTATTTTATGTTTTGTATTTTTTGAGGCAATATTTATGTTGAACAGTTCGAATATGAAGCTGATAGCTGCTAATGTGAATACAGTACAGATCAGGTACAGTTAATTTTCTAAATGTGCAACTTAATGGATATTAATTTTATTTTTATTTACTTGATTTTTATTTTAGTTTATTAGCAGGTAGCAGCAGTGTAGACAGGGACTTTTTAAGAAAGACAGTGATACTTTATTAAACAGCGGTTTACTGAACAAAGAAATAAAAAGCAAACTGCTGTACGGAAAATTTCACGATTTCAAAACCGAGGTACATACCGAACCATGACTTGTGTACCGTTACACCCCTAATGTCAATGTTTCGTAGAAGCAGCCAATGAAATTTAACACCTTACACTGGTGCATGTGTCAGTCTGTGCACGTGGAGGTGTGGCACAAGGGCCCGGTATTTACCGGTGTAATTCTCGTTGCCCTGGGTGGCCTCGCTCAGCAGCTGGGCAATGGCGGAACTGACAGCCTTGGTGCTGGTGCCCAGGTCCTGGGAGCACTTCTCCAGCTGAGGCGGCGGGAGAGAGAAAGCCATGTCATTCCAGGGAAAAACCATGTGGAATTCAGATCCAGAAAAGAGGACCCCACCATGCAGCAACATGCAGTGTTTCTAAAGCAACCATGATAAGAAGGAACATCACGTCTGGCTGAGATTCCAAAAAACACTTTGGGGAAACTCCTGTTGGGGCATCGAATGTTAAACAAAGCAGATAACCAAGCAAAAGTCAAACTTGGGACAGAGTCGATATTCAGCTGTCAAAAGCTGAGCTGGGCTATCAGTGACAGTCAGTGACTGCTGGTCACACCAGTGTGTGCAGCATGGTGGGACTGGGTCTGTCCCCATCTGCACTGTTTTGGTAAATTTAGCTTGTTGAAATGGCATCAGAGCTAACTGGTGAAACCGAGTTCTCTGAGTGGGCTGCTTGTCTACCATCACCTCCAGCCGTGCTGCTGCAAAAATGAAAACTAGGTGAGAACAAAGGCCGGGGTGTGCAAGTTTGCAGATCGAATCGCACACGCTCCTTGCCCCTGCATCGCTCTCGAAAGCGGGTCTGTGTGCCTGCCCACGCAAAGGGCTTGTGGTTGGGGCCAGGTGTGCTTCGGGGGGGGGATGGGGTAGAGAGAGAGGTAAAAGGGCATGGGAACGATCGCTTGCAAATGTGGGCGCTGGTGTTCTCACCGTCTCCCCGGGCAGTGGGCGGAGCTTCCCCTCCGCGGCCGATGCCTTGGCCTCCTGCATGTCCCTCTCCAGGCCACGCACCACGGTGAGGGCGCTGTCGATCTCCAGGGGGCCACAGGCTTCCTGTGCCTGTGGGGGGGCGGGGGGGGAACAGGAAATGAGGAGGGTGACTCGAGTTCACACAGCAGGGCCTTCTAGCACAGGCCGCATGCGGCGGCTATTTTGATAAGCCTGCCGGGGAACAAGATGATGGGTCTGAGTGAGTCTACATCTACCCACGAGGTTACTATCTGACTACGATCACGTCGGCTGTTTTTGAACAACGCATGTTTACTCTTTTGGTGGTCATTCTTATGTGCGTTTGCTTTGACACTTCTTTCACAAATGAAAACTACAATGAGTCTGGCTTGTCAACAGTCTCGTCAACGCACTGTTCCAAAATTCACCACCATCATCATAAAGTAATAACAAAGGCAGTCTGCAAAGACGCCCCAGCCAGACAGGAGGAAGCGTTCCCTCTTCACGGCGACATGACCTGACCACAGGCCACCATTTACTCCGGTATTAAAGTTTTCCCAGCAGACACGAATCCACGGGATCTCGGTATGGGCTTCCCGAGCGGACGAGTTCAGGCACCCATGCCTGGGGGGCAGGGCTCACCCTCTGGGCGGCGGTACGCAGCTCTCCAAGGGCGTTGGCCAGGTTCTTGGCGCACTGGCTGAGCTGCATGGCGGATGCCTGGTCACTGATGGTTGGCACGGTGGCCTTGGCGGCTGTCACCATCTTCGCTCCAGGCTGGGGGGGGGGCACAAATATGATGCACAGCATTTTAGCCTCAACCATAAATACTAAAATTGTTAAATATTATATTAAATGTTCATTGTATAAAATAGAAGCTTGCTGTCTAGTATCAGCTGCCCTGTATGGAGCAGGGGCTCAGAACACCCGTGTGTCCCCCCACCTGTAGAAAGTTCTGGCTTGCTCCGATGAGGGCCAGCTGGGCGCTGGGGCTATCCGGCTGCGACTGGCTGCCTCGTACTCCCTGGACCAGCATGGGGATCTGGTCTGCGACCACCTGCCGTGCACACAGCAGACGTGTCACACTGCACCCACTTCCCCAAATGCACTCTAGGGGTCACTGCAGGACGCGGTTTCCCCTAAGCCTCCCCAGGCCTCCAAACAGAGCCAGTCAACCTCACCCTACAGGTGATGCCCTCAAGGCAACACCAAGCAACCTGTCAGTCAAACAACTTTTTCAAGAACAAATATTCAGCACACTGCATAATGAAACTGATTTGTCTTCTGTGATGTGCATCTGTGATCATTCGCAGACCATACAAGGAAGTGAAAGATATGACTGTGTGCACACACACACGTAGACACACGCAGACGCATGCATTTGGTTCCCACAATGTGGTAACTACAACCCCACCAAACACACACGCATACACACAAGCTCTATAAAATCACAACTACAAAAAAAAACAAAGGCTCAACTAAGCAGCTAAAAAAATTCTGAAATTTTCTGGGAAAGAAGAATCAAATAAGGAAGAAAATATTCCGTAAATAAGAAAGGATTCCGGGCTGTGTGGGAGAAGAGACCTCGGGGAGACTTGGGCGGGGGTAGAGCATAGCCGGAACTGCCTCTCGCTCTCTCTCTCACCTTGCAGCTCTGCACCAGCTGCTGCTGCGCGGCTGGGTTCTTGTTAGATGAGGCCGCATGCTGTGCTGCTGCAATTGTCTGTGTGGCTGCAGCAGCTGCCTGCTTGGCTGCATTCTGCAGGGAAAATGAGAGATTGCCTTTGAGGGGGGGTATTACCCAGGGGTGGTGGTTAGTGAGCGTACTGTGGGAGAACTTATTCACCAGAACCTGTTCAGGTTAAGGTGCTTAACCAACCAACCATCCAACTAACCAACAAGGCAACCAAGCAACCCTCCGGTACCAGAGCCTAACATGAGATCTCGCAGGAGTAACTAAACCAAATTTAACCAACTAGACACACTGCATTGAAAGGGGTTTAGCAGTAAATTATTTTTATTTTTACCTGTGAAATGATGACCATTTCTGTCCCTCTGGATTCTTGGATGACTAATTTCCATGTTATTCAAACTGCCTCTCAGCAGCCAAAAAGCCTCAAAACTGATTTAATAAAGTCTTTCTAACCCTTGTGTACGTCAGATTCAACATTAAAAGTACAGCAATTATCGAATTAATGCACAAATCCATCGAAGTAGTTTTTTGTAACACGTTGCATTGTTGTCTATTTATTTAGCAGACACTTTTATCCGAAGTGGCGTGTAACTGAGGAAAGCTTAGGGTCAGACAGCAGGGTCAGCCGATGTCCCGGGAGCAATTTGAATTAAGGGCCATAATCAAGGGCCCAATGGTGATACGTCACAGGATTAGAACCAACAACCTTCTGGATACAGACAAAGCTCTAACCTGCTGTGCTACACACTGCACGTACAACACCAAGATGAAGAGACCTCGCTGCTCTGTTTAATTTCATCCCAGACTGACTGCTTGGGGTCTCTAATCAACAGGACACTGCTCTCAAGCATGTACAAGAGAAAAGGATGCAAGGCTGTAGGGTCTGAAAAACGCATTTCAGCCTCCGCACGGCCACCAGCTATAGAAATGAACAAAGCAGAGGGGCTCCAGCATTTACAAACTCCCTCCCCGCTGGCAGCCGGCGAGGCTCGTCCGCATATTGGACGTTCCTGACGACAGCCCAGAAGGTCATGTCCGAAGAGTCCGTCCTCTCCGTTTCCCGGATCCGCTCTCAGGACCGCTCATTGGCCCGAATGTGAAGTAGGGAACTAACACACGGCCCAAATTCAAAGCAACAAGCTAAGCTAAGGCACGTCGGGTCCTTCAGGCACTGTAAAAGGCAGCCCTGCATGCAGAGACTTGCCCAGATTCTATTGTGAATGTTTTGCGCTCTAGGCATCTGCTGGTCTGTGACTCTGCATTACTTCATCTTGATTTCACACTGCGAGCTGACGCCCAGCTCCTCTCTGCCATGACGCGACTTGTCCCATGTGCAGGCAGCCGCCTCTTCCCCAAGGCCCCCCCCAAGCATCCCAGCAGTGGTGACGAAAGGGAGGTTCGCACCTCCAGCTTGTTGACTAGCCTCTTCTTGATCGCATTCTGCGCTGCGGCATTGGTGGCCATACGCAGGCCTTCTGCCGCCTCCCGCAACTTCTGCTGCTGCTCCTCGCTGTCAGGGTTGGCAGCTGCTCCCTTTAACCAAGGAAATGGGTGGAGTCAGAACGCACCTAAAAACACTGACAGTGGTTCAAGCGGATGCTGCTCCAGGCTGGTTACATCATTGGCATGGAGCCAGGGTTACACATCGGCGTCATGGCAGACCTTGGCGGCTTCCACCATCTTCGCTGTGGCATCAGCCAGCAGCTTGGCGGCGGAGAGAAGCTTGCGGGAGTTCTCCAGGTCTGACTCCCCCTCGGCGTCGGCCTTGATGGCATTGACCAGGTCAGAGGTGGCCTGAGCGAGGATGCGAGCCTGTCGGACCATCTCACCTGCGCACATGGAGGGGGGCATCAGGGGCATGGATACATGGAACATCTCGTTCACGTCCTCACGGCCGTCGCAGTAGTGACTCTACTCACCAGCATCACCCATGGAACTGAAGATGTTCTCGGTGACATCCAGGATGCGGTCAGTGGCCTCGCCATGTCGGCCGATAGGCTGCCCCCCGGTGGCGTACTGCTTGATGTGCTGCAGAAGCTCGTTCAGGGCGTGGGTGACACCGGTGGCGGCCACGCCCACCTGCTTCAGCAGCTGCTCGTCGCTGGTGGCAGCTTGCGATGCCTCCACACAGCCCTCCACCGACTTGGCCACCAGCTTCCCCGCCTCGATCAGCTGCTCCTGGCACACGGGCGAGCTGATAGTGGGGGCCACCACCTGGGGGAGGGGGGGGTCAATCATTCTCCACTCATCAACAAATAACCCTCCAGAGATTGTTTTCCAGTAAAGACTATTAACACATTCCTGCTTTTGTAAATAAAGCACTTAATACATCAAATAAAATGAAAATACTAAACCCATTAACACAAATTCCGTGCAGGTGCGAGTTTGGCAATTGGTAAAAATGGAGAACTCATCCGCCCCCACACCCACGTGCACCTAATGAGGGAGGCCCCCTTTGACGGCGCTGGCCGGAGTGGGGGGAGACATACCCGGGTGCAGGCCACCAGCTGAGAGGTGGAGAGGGCGCACTGGGTGGCGGCGGCGATCACGCGGTTCTGCAGGGCGGAGTCCTCTGCCTTCTGGGCCACGTTCTTGGCTTTGAGCACAAGGGCTGCGGCGGCGTTGGCCACAGCTTTGGCCAGCTGCATCAGCATGTCCTGAGAGATGGAGGGAAAGGGGGGGAGAGAAGGAGAGGCGAGAGAAGCAGGGGAAGAGGGAGAGAAAAATAGTGAGAAAGGTAGATTGAGTGGGAGAGAGAGAGAGCTGGTTAGCAGTTTGAGAGGCTGCGGTGCGACACAGATGGTATTATGTGAATTAGAAGAGGAGTAGATGCTGCAGATTCTCCCCATGCAGATCCCCTCAACACCATGAGATTTTATGAAGTAGTTCATTGCCCCCCCCCCCATAAATAGGTGTCACTGAATCTCAGTGGACACATCAAGATTAAATGGATCGTCTTTCAATGATCATCTTTTAAGGTACAGCTCAACGGAAGTGAACATGTAGACCTCATAAGCAAGCAAGGTCTAATCAGTAGGTCTATAGAGACATCTATAGTAAGTATTATCAGGGTGAATGACGACAATCGCAGGGGAGCCCCTCTGCTGGGTGTTCGGCTGGAAGGAAGGAAAACAGCGACAGACCTTGTGTTCCTCCAGCGCTTATCGTGAGGCAGCGCCACTTTGGCCCACATGGCCACTAAGGGATGGGGCTTGGCTATGGCTGCCTGACGAGATTCTCAAAGAAGAATAGGATGTCTTAAAGGATCAGATTGAATGCGGAGTCATTCGTTTTTCCAATTCCAGGAAACATTTAAGTAGGATCTTAAAATGTGTCTGCTGTTGTTCAAGGATGAAAATAATACTTTAATTCTGACAAAAATCAACAGATCCCTGGAATAAATATGGAAGTGAAGCACAATTTCCCTTTGTCCTTCAGTGACCACAAAATCAGAGTATACATACTCTTCCCTTCAGTTCAAGAAAAGGGAATTTCCATAGATTATCTGCAAATAAGGTGGGGGTTGGGTGCTACCCCTGCAAGTTAGCATTGTTGGCACTACAAAGCTAAAGTAGTGTCTTCCACTGCCCAAGGAGGACATAGAGAGTCTCCAGGCTGCGTTTGGCAGGGCCAATACAGGGCACTCATTTCAGATGCATGCAGGAAAAGCAGGGTCAGGGAAAAGCCACTTCCCTTAAGAAAAACAAGCCCCAAAAAAAAAAAAAACCCAAAAACGCCCCCACATTCTGTGCTCAGCCCTCTAAATTCCTCAGATGCCTGAACATTTCTGTTCATCTCTGGGGATTCACACTTTGTTCCCATAATAATATGTTTACTCCCCCTGCAACATAAATTACCAAAAAAAAAAGAGAACAAGGACACTTTAAATAGCTTGTTAGCTAAAACCACAGTCCTGAATGTGACATTCTCAAATGTCGTCAATTACAAAAACCACCTCAATACTTGTAGGCACCCTTAAGCATTATAATATCTAAATTATATTTTCTACTGTTTCTACTGCTATAACATATTATTGGCACTGCCGTTTCTAATAACTGACTTTCAATAACATGGCTTGAAGGAATCTTTTAGAAGAATCCAAGTCTATCCCCCAGCTAGCTTTTATTTGCTGGATTATAACACTCAGCGCTCATCTAAAATCTGGGACTCAGCTACAGCCAAGATACAGGGGGAATCCCGAGCTGTGAGCTAACCGCTAGCTGGCTAGCTGAAAGATCTGAACAAACTCAGCAAATCCCTACAGGCAAAGTCATATTAGCATTTAATAATTTACACTTTAACAGAAGCAACTCACAGGACTTCCAAAAATGCACAATTGGACGTACAGGAGTAATCCAGGTTAAGTACCACCCCCAAGGGCATAAGCACATGGTATCTCCTGGGACATGTGATCACAACCGGACAGACATCTGACTACACTGCCGTTCATGTGATGAATATTCTGACATGACAAAACATGTATAAGAGAAAATACCAACCATTTAACCTGACCATCCCAGAAAAAGCTGCTATCATCACCTTAAGACCCTTTCATTCTGGTTTCTCTTGTATCTAGCACATTGTTTCCTAATCCGGTCCTTGGGGACCCAGAGTCAGTCCACGTTTTTGCTGCCTCTGAGCTCCCTGACAGTCTACATTTTTGCTCCCTCTCAGCTGGGTCCCCGAGGACCAGATTGGGAAATACTGATCTAGCCTTGTAGAAACAGTTCCTGAATATTTTACAATACAAACTAAAAATAGTACAAAACAGGGAGTACAAGAGCAATAATTTAAACGGTTCATACATAGCAGTCAAGGGAGAAAAAAAATGCAGAGATATTGCAAACCCAAGTCGCTATATAGAAAACTAAATGCCAGTTAATCGAGAGAAAAGTTCACTAAGCAGGGCACACTAGTCAAAGGTGACTCTTAAGAAAGTCTACTCCACTTACAGTAACAAAATGAATCTGCCAGTTAATGTCCAGGGACATCCGCCCCCAGGCGTCAGGACGATGGCCGCAGAGTGCTACTATTAGTGGCGACAAAAGCTCCATTCATCTACCACCTCTTAAAACATCTCCAGTACCTTTGTGTTGTGGTACACCAGAGTTCTTCTGCACCAAAAGCTGTGGTCTACTGACATGACATAATCCAGTTTGTAGAAACTGGATTACACACTAAATTTGAGATGGTTGCTAAGAGTGACTATCACCACTTCTGCCATTTACTGGTGTTTAGATAAAACTTATCTGAACTTCTCTTATAAATGACCTGTTCTTCATCATTTAGATATACAGGAAGCAGCTTCACAAACTATGCAACTTAGTGCCAAGCAGGATCATTTGCATCAAGTAATTTCTTGCCAGTGGGAACATCTCCCTCTGCTATAAATCAGCTCCTTGCAGGAACAGGGTCTTGTGTACCGGCCGAAAGACCACAGGCAGCCTAAACTGCCTCTCAATGGCAACAAAGCAACATCAACTGCATCGTGGCTGGAGATGGGCGCTTCTGGGAAAGTCATGGGAAGGTGTGTAGTGGACCATAGGGTTTGGGGCTGGACACCACAGAAAGGACAGATGACCACCATGAACTGAATTACAAGTCTTGTTAGGATAGTTCCATTATTGAAGAGACCGTTGTTAAAGGGTTTGTTTCTGCACGTCCTCAGGTACTGCAAGGCAGGATGTAAATACACTTCCGCGCCTTGATCCTTAATGATGTGACATAAATGACACACACAGAAACTCAGCATCCCAATGATTGTTCAACCTGCATCCAATGGTCAGATTCACCCTCCTCCCTCCCACTCTATATTTCCTCGAGTCATTTCCTCTCCTTCAAAACCCTAACCCTCTCCAACCTCACATCACCATACAGCTGGATATTTTTCTCCTTGCAGAATTCCACCTAAATCACCAGTATTCATGGTGTTTACCTTGTTTTTTATTATAT
>JAODJW010000117.1:1054696-1076798 GCA_026777045.1 Hyperopisus bebe
CAAACCGCACCCCCGCCCAGCTGCCCGCACCCTAGATCTGATGTCTGCCTTCCGGAACATTTCAGACATTCTGCAGCCCTGATAGGATCAGCGCTGAAATAGTCCCGGTGCCATTTTATCGACATGCCGGCGACTCCCTTCGTTTCCTTTATTTTTAGTGTCACAGAAGCGGGGAAGCTGTGACCCCATCGAATGCCCCGTCTCCTACATCTCGAACCTGCAGCTCCGCTCACCACCCCGGAGCAGCTCTTAGGTTCCTCTTGAGATTTTCCACTCTTCTCAAACCTTCCTAGTCTCAGGCAAAGAAGCCAATAAAAAAAAACGAGAACTAGACTTTGTGATCTCTACTGAAAAAAGGAAGACAAAATGTTAAGAGTCAGTAAGACTTCCCCTTTCCATTCCGAAGATTTCAGCAAATTAAAAACAGAACAAAAAAATAAGGACTTGAATTCTTAAAGCTTATCCTTCCAATTTTTCATTGCTCCATTTGAAGCCTTTTTAATATCCAGAGATTAATGTTAAGTCATAAGAGGCGCTGATGATCCGTCTTAAACAGACGAGATTTGTTTCTCTCCAAGGCGTAAAAGTTTAGTACAGAAATACCTTAAATGTGTGACGTGCAGACAAAGTAAGTGCAGCCAAAACAGCAACCAGATGTGCCACAGCTCAGCAGAGGAAAATCGCATCACAGTTGCGGAAAACCTGCGTCCAAAAAGTGCAGCAGACGATGCATCTTCTGCAACTTGGGGCCTGACATTAACGTCCAGTAAAGACACACAATCGGGACAAACACAGACCGCCTGCAGAGACCTTTTCGGTCTGGATTCCATCACACACACCTCCACAGACACATGTACAGCCGTCCAGAGCTGCGTGGGACGCTGCTTACAAACTCCAAAGATGTCGACACGCCCCACCGGGGTTACCTTTCTGTACCAAAGTTATAACCTGCACCCCCCCCCCCCACAAAAAAAAAGCTGCTGCTGAAAGAGGAATGACCAGCTCTCAGCATGCACAATTACACCACACCAGGGGTGGGGCCACAGGGGCACTGGGCAGTGCTGAAAGTGGACTGCCTCCCAGAGTGCTCCCTCCCTGTGAGTGAGTGAGTGAGTGAGTGAGTGAGTGAGTGAGTGAGTGAGTGAGTGAGTGAGTGAGTGAGTGAGTGAGTGGTTACATTTATATAGCACGTTTCAAGAAAACTAAAGTGCTTTACAGAACCTTTGGGGAGCCACTTAATCGCCACCACCGCTGTCTAGCATCCACCTGGAGCCATTCTGCATCAGTATGGTCACCCCACAGTGCAGAGACAGGAGAGAATTCACCAGTTAGTTTGGATGATTCGGAGACCAGATTTGATAGGGCCAGAGTGGGACATTTTAGCCAGGACATCAGGGTACCACCTCTACTCTTTGGAAAGATGCCTATGACCTCGCAGTGCCCATGTCACTGCACTGGAGCACTGGGATACACACATAGCACTGGATAATAAGACTGGCCCTCTGAACGAATTATTTAAAAAAAAAAAAAAAACCCTCTCAGCAGACCCCCCCAAGGTTAATTCAGGGTGCAGCACCTCATCACCAACATGGACAGTGAGGTCTAAACCCCTGGCTTCTCAGAGTTTGAACTCTTGTACTCCCAGGACCACAGTGTATATTTATCAGGGCAGTGATTTAGCTGGCTTTAATAGCCATGACTCAGTCGTGCCTTTTTATTACAGCGGCTAAACCCAGAGCATTGATCGTACTGGTTCGCCGTCACCTTTTGTTCTGACTTAATTGTTTCTTTAATATCCATAATATCCCATATTGTACAATGGTAGGGTGGGAATGTTAGTGACCATCGACCTCATTTGCACCACCATCATCATCAACATGATGACCATCATCACATTCACACCATAAGGAGCAGTTTTGTCTCAGAGCCCAGTGACGGCATTCCTGGATAGCAGAGATGTGTAGCGGCACTGACATGCTGCAGCAGATGGAGAGCTGCACCAAATTCCCACTGCCCATCCCTCTCCAGCCTCGCTCCCTCATTCACAGGGAACTTGGCGCCAACCGGACCTCTCTATGAGCCTTGGATCGTAACCAGCTGTCCGTCTCCAAGAAACAAGGGGGAGCACCCTCATGTGGGACGCTGTCCTCTCGTAAAGACAAGCAGAATCTCCAGGATGGCCCTAGGGATAACGACCAGGCAAGAACTTCGTTCTTCACTCCTGGTCAAAGGTTTCAAGTCACTCATTCATTTTGTAACATTTAAGTTGCCTAATGTATTACTCAAAGAAATTAAATTTGATTGGTCCTTCTAATAACTTGGTTGCTTAGGAAATGACTTACTACTCATTGAGCTAAAGTGAGTGAACTTATACTGTATTAGTCACAAGACACAGTCACAGAGTACTTAACTGCTTGGTTGAAACAAAATTGTCTGGATTTTCACTTCTGGACTTGAACTATCCACCTTTACGTGTTACAGCAAGGTAACTATTTAAGGAAAGTGGCATGTTTATTAAGACAAAATGAGCTAATTTTACTGTACAGTTTGTTTACTAGTAGAAGGTGAATGATACTTCCTTCCATGGTGCCTGTCACATTAAACCAGTGTTCCCCAATCTGGCCCTCAGGGGCCCACAGACAGTCCACATTTTTGCTCCTACCAGGAGCTGGAAGGGAGCAAAAATGTAGACTGTCTGGCTGGGAACTCAGAGGGTGCAAAAACATGTACCGGGTGTGGGTCCCCCAGAACTGGATTGGGAAACACTGCATTAAGCCAACAGACCCAACAGAACAGTGCAGTTCATGACGTACAGCTGCTAAGGACAGTTCTGGGAGACAGATCCGATCTACCTCCATGGAAAAATGAGTCACCCGTAAAAACCCTGGGTTTTTAGTCATCTTGGGTAATGATGACTTGGCCACAGTACCCATTGCTCTGGGTCCTGCCACTCCCAAACTCTGGTTAGGCTGCCAACTATCCACACTGCCAGGACCAGCCCCTACATGAGTCTGCCCAAACTCCATCTCCAGTCTGAATCGGAGGCCAGGCCCAGAACAACACCGACTGAAGAATCAATTTATGCATCCTCAGCTACAGAGGAGGAAGGTTTAGGTCCAAAAAGTAAAACTCGAGACCAGGGTTTTGTTTCAACCAACCAGTTGAGTACTCTGTGACTGTGACTCTTTATACTCAACTGGAAGGTTAAAACAAAATCTTGGTGTGGATTTTTACTTTCTGGAACTGAACTCTCCACCGCTGCTCAGCCATAGCACCAGAACATCAAGTAAAACAACTGAATAGACATCTAACCCCAAGGGACATTGTAGTCATTACATCAGTTGTATTTGGTCACTACATCCATTTATGCGCAAAAAAGCATTAAAAAGACTTCTCTATTCACTGTTGCATCAGAATGAGCTACAATCGTACAGCTTTTGCTGCACATCTGTCATATTACAACACTTACATTAGTCACAAGATCTCTCTCTACATTTCTACAGCTTTTACTGTCTAAACCACTGTTGCTCAATCCAGTCCTTGCGCACTCCTAGCAGTCCACGTTTTTGCTCTCTCCCAATTCCCTGGCAATTGTCTAAACTATTCTGAAGTTCTTCCATTTTCATGTACATGAAAAGCTTGACATCTTACTTGGAGGATTAGATTGCAAAATGGGCAACCAAAACTATGACGTTCTTCAGTTTCATTTTTCTTTTCCTCCTGTTCAACAGAAATGTGAGTAAATGTTCGATAACAAAAGATCATTAAGGTAAAGGTATCCTGAAAAGCAGAATTGCAGTTTTCCTTCTACTTCCTTCTAGAAAATGTATAAATATAAACTCAAGAGATAGAGGGTGCAGTGCAGATCTGTGATGGGTCTCCACTCCACAACGGCACCACCTGCGATAGCAGATGAATTGGATGGATGGGTCCTTAGTGGAAAAGATACTGACATGAATTATGAAGAAAATCCAAAAATATAATTGTGTAAGCAGAGTCAGACAGTCCCTGGAGCAACTGGGAGTTAAGGGGGCCAGTGACAAAATCACTTTGCTGACCCTGGGATTTGAACTGGCGACCTTCCAATCAAAGGCAAAGTGACCTGACACGTTGAATCAAACGGCACACAAACATGGGCCACCTCGCAGTATTTCATAAGAGGTACAAGAAAGTTGTGCGAATGGGCCCGTCCAGCTAGGTTCAATGGAAGGCACATGACTTTCGGGACTAACTCGGCACGTGACATCACATCCCCAGATGTCCAGCTAGCTTGTTAAAAACACAGGAAACTGCAGGCTCCGCTTACAAGATGGAATTCAGATCAATCCATTTTGCTAAATCATTTCCTAGGCTCAGAGTCTGAAGGACAGCGGTCTGGAAGTGTGACAGCCCTCAACTCTGCCTGTCTTTATCTCCCTCGGCCCGCCATGTTTCCCTGTGCCCCCCCCCCCCCCCATGCATCCGGGATGAGCCACAAGCAGGTCACTCCAAGCTGATAAGTCCACAGTGCAGCTTCTAGATGGTGCAGCGAGCAGCTAGACATGCATTAGTGAGAGTTATCACTCCGGAATGCCGTGCTCACATACCGCCGTGGGAAGCGCAGGGATACTCGGATATGACTGGCACGCCTTTGCAGATCACGCAGGGGTGGGCATTGCAATTCTGCTGCTGAAATTGACTCCGGCTCATCACAACCATTTCCTAAATTGGACTCGCCATAGGGTCCTTTACAATTTCAGGATTACCTCACCTGAAATTCTTCATCCCAACAACGTCAACATGTGGATTATTGGTAAACGAGAAGCCAAAGAGTCCCATTCTCCTACATTTTTCTCATTTGGTAGAGACTTTTATCCAAAGCGGCATACAAAGCAGGGTCAGCCAGTTCCTGGAGCAACTGGGGGTTAAGGGTCTTGAGAATGGACCTAAAGGTGACATCACCCTTCTGACGTGGGATTTGAACAAGCAACCATCTGATCATAGGCACAGAGTCCTAACCCACTGAGCCAAAAGCCTAGACAAAGAATCATGTAAGGACCTGTCATATTGGACAACACCATCTGGATTATGACCCCATCATAGAGCTAGGTTCATTCCAGGTCTGAGTTCAACACCATAGTGCTCAAATCTACTCCGTTCATGATCATGCCAAGTCCCTCAGAACTGTTCGTATTCCATGTGGTCCTTTAAAAGATTAAAGAAAATAGGCATGAATCAGTCACTACTTTTTTGGGATGCATTACATCCCTGCGGCGGCTGGTCATCAGGTCAGAAATAACTACAGCTACTTGCACAAGGCGCTCCACCAGCTTAAACATTAAGCAAAATACTTCAGATGTGCTTCATTTCAACTAGTTGAAAACAAACAACGAATGAACATTTCATTTATTTTAATTTTGTCCAGAAGCCAAATCCCCTGAAATGACGGAAATGCGGCTGGCCGGCTGTGAATTTCCGCACGCGAACATGAGTTTAACGGCCGGGCTCCTCCTCACTTACCCCCCCACCCCCACCCGTTGGATAAAGCGGCCTTTAAACGATTCCACCATTGAGGAATGTAAGCAGTAACTCTTGAACATCTGTTCCAGTGTAATCTATCGTGTAAAAATCCCAGCGGCTTTAATCGCTTCTGGCGCTACACTCACGCTGTACTGACGGGTGATAGAGAGCTGAAGTACGAGAGGAAAGACCGGTCAGCTAACGTAAAAAGTAAAACGCAACCTAAGCCGGTAACATTTTAATACTGGAAAACGAACCATTCATCTGACACGCTGAGGTTCACCTCTAGCGACCATTCAAAACCAAATGTCTGTGAGTTTAGGTGCAGCTGATGTCCCATCTGACTACCGTCCGGCAGACTGTCATTTGCCGTGCGGGAACAAAACTGGAATGCGATTGCACAACAGGACTTATGGGATTACATCACGGCAGCGCTGGTCGGCGAGTCTGTATCAGCCACGGCTATGAGCAGATGAAAATACAGCTGGATTTGCCACCAGCAATGCTCCATAAAGCATTCCATTTTAACCCATGGGACCGGGGCCGAGATCTGGAACCAGGATTTGTACAGCTGGCTTTTTCCCTTTAGGTATAAACAAGGTAGATGTGTCAGCATTTTCAATTAACTTTACAAACAACTAGACTGGTCCATTATGGGGGGGGTGCTTGAGAGGTGGCAAAAAAGGGCAAATTAACTGTATTTACTGTAAATACACACACTATAAACAATAACAATAAACATACACATAACTGTACAGAACTTACAACAAACAAGATCAAAATGGACCAAACACCAAATGGAATTTTTTTGGTGGACGGCTTGAAACGGGAAGCAATGGCAAAAATACATCACAGTTACCTGCTGCTAGCTAACAGGGCGTCCGTGAGGACGAGTGGTGCTTATAAGAATAGTGATTTTCAGTCTCATCCTCCCTTCCTCCCTTAAGGGACAGTCATATCGCTGTTTCTGTGTTCTTAACGGCCAGACCCATCTTGGGACACAAGGACTGAAACCCCAGCAAGGAGAACTAGATAGTAACCCCCGGCCAACAGACCAGCGGGTCAAAGGCCGCTGGAAGTATCTTTCAGCCATATCAGTGGGAAAGTTTCTCAAGTACTTCTCAAAGAGATGCAACAGTAAACAAAAGCAGGAACAGCAAACGGCCCGCAGGAAACGTGTCGCAATTACAAGCGAGCTGACAACTCAAGCTTCGTCTTGCAGGCACATGCATTCTGTTGTGTTGACATGTCACATACCAAGCTTTACCACCTGTACTACTAGCGGGGACTCTCTCCCACAGAACCTTACTTTAAGACAACAAATCAAACTAATTATAGATCTATCTGCAAATGTTTAGCACCATTCTTCGCAAAAGTCATGTTACAAAGAAAGCTCATAAATAGCTTACACAGTCACAAGTCTCTTCACACTCTTGACTTTTGATCTGCTCAGCTGTATTCAGCTCTGTCCAAACTGATCCAGCATATCTGCTGTAGCAAGCAGCCCGAACGGACAGGCTCAAAGAGACGAGATGCACTTGGTGGTCTGTGGCTCCAACCGCAAGTGACAGGCAGTCAGAATGCTGTTTAGTCACTCAGCTCTCCTGCTTGTAGAAGGTGAGGGGACCCAACTGTCTCGGGGTGAATCTGTTGGTATCCAACGTAACTATGCACAGAAACAACCATTGCAGCTCAAATTGCGGTGATGAAAAGGATGTGTTCTTACTAAGCATTTCCTCAACAAACCTTACAATCAACTTCTATCAAAACGCACACTGTTCAGAACCACCTTTCAACTGTTGGCCACAGTTTGAGTAGTAATGCCTGCCAACTACCCTGAAACCGGTACTATTATTATTACTATTATAAGGTGTGGTCAAGCTGATGTCAAATCCTGGAGACCATGCACTAAAGGTGGGCGATAAATCGATTTTATCGATTAATTCGAATTTACAGTTCAGGACGATGTATTTTTATGAAAATCGATTTTATTACTCATTTTACACACGAGTGCCAAAAGTGGAACTAATGTGACGCACTGTTCTTCACGGGCAAATTAGCACGGCGCACCCAAAAACTGTAGCGGATTCACAAACAACATGGCAATGGTTCAGTTTTGCGCCTGTCAGAGACCAAACAAGTCCTTGCAAAGTCTGTTTAAAAACTGTTGCAACCAAAGGAAGCTGCATGACAAATTTATTCCAGCACCTAAAGCAGAGGCACACAGCGGCGTGGGAGAAGTGCAGCTTCCAGCGAAATGAAAATACCAGCATCACCAGCACAACATTCAAACTTAAGCAAGCAACCGTCCCTTACACGTTTTTGAACTGTGTGCCATATGATTAGAGTGGGGCACGGTGGAAGGCGATAACAAACACTGTCGCGATGTATAGTGCAAAAGACATGATGCCCATACATACTGTGGAAAAGCCGGGATTCATTAACAACAAGTTTTTACAAGTATCTAAAAGTGTTTACAATGGCGTGGTCTGCCATCTCACTTACAAGCATCTTTTTTGGCTTGTCAGATTTTACTTTCGAGTTAAAGTGCATAAAATAAGGTTAAAACTTGTTTTGAACCATTTATTTGTCATCTGTAGTTTGATTTTGAGTAGGGGAGGGAAAAATCAATTAAAATCGAAAATCGGATTTACTGTGAAAAAAAATCAGAGATTTTATTTTTAGGCCATATCGCCCAACTCTACCATGCACACAGCATACATTGAGTCTTTTCTCTGGGTCTCCAGACTTCCCAACAATGTTCATTGTTGTGATGATTGAGCCCATCCTGGTCCACTTTCTCTATCAACTTTTCCAGCCATCAGTCTTTTCCAATGGAATAATCTGGTGCATTTACTACATTGAAGAAGTTAATTCTAAGGTTTATTCATCCAAAAGCACTACAGGCCAGAAGGACAAGCATGTCTGTCTGCAGTTATTCCTTCAGAGACGTCACTGGAGCTCACAAGACGTCCTTGAAGTTCTCTGACTGAACAGAGCACACATTGTTTTCAAAACCTAGGATGGTATCCACATGCATCCAAGACTCAGAGACCCTCATCTTCTGTTCTGCACCGCACATCAGAGCCAGTCTGTCTCTCCAGTTTATCTATTGAAAGACTTTCAAGACTACTGCAGCATCGCAAAGCAGAATTTGAGGCTTGAGAAAGGATGCAACCCATAGGAAACAAAATTCATTAATGTAACAACTGCGAAGACTTCATTCAGCAGACGAAGAGCCAGTACTGACTGAATTTGGAGCTGAATTCTGTGACTGTGAAGTGACACATGGAGCTGTTTTTTTAACCACCACATTGTGGGTACATGCGTGCTAACCTTACACAACTAGAGAAGTGTAAGCAGTTATGCCGAGTGTTACCTTGCCCAATTCCTAAAATAATCCTGAACCTTGCAGGTCTGTGGCAAAGACAGTGCATCATTCTTTCAAAAAGCAGCTCTGAGCAGATTCACAAGGATGCATTCTACAGGGAGAAGACAAGGCGGATCCCGGACCAGAACCATTCTTCTACAGCAGTGTTTCCCAGTCTGGTCCTCGGGGACCCACAGACAGTCCACGTTTTTGCTCCCTCCCAGCCTAGGAAACACTGTTCTATGGCGTTTAGATTCTGAGCAGGAACACCGGCTCTGTTTCAGACATCATGGCTACACCAACCCAGCAGTTCCATGGCGGAATTCCAGCCCGCATTCCTTTGGAATTCCGCAAACGATTCTCCACGGGATCCGAGCCAGCACAGAGTGAGGCCTCTCGCTCCTGGTCGGGCGGCTGAAGGGAAACGGCACACTTGCTTTATTTGTTCCTCAGAGGGCGCAGGAACGCAAGAGCGAGTTTTTAAACAAGTTCCTTGGGCATGTAAGTGGAAAGATGAAGGCAAGGCTGTGTCTTATTACACAGTACAGCAGATTCCTATAGAAAAGCTTTATCAGCCTGTCTTGAAAGACAGATTATACTCTGGCCACTGCACATAAAATGGGACTATTCTTTGTTTTCAGAAGACTCTCTTGTCTGGGTGCTTTAGCTTGTATATCCAGAACTGTAAACATACAGCGAATGGGAAAGGTAGGCTGGTGCATGCAGGCCAGTGTGTGTCTCCAAGCGTCAAGACTCTGACCAGAAGGCCATGCTAAATAAATCTAATGTAAATCGTGAACTTTGGGATTTCGGCAAGTGGATTTGCTCTTTAATCAAATCTTTCTCATCACAAAACTATGATAGTACATTAAAGCACAAGTTATGTTCATTAAGATCTAAAAGGCCTGAAAAAGGCCTGAAAAGGTTTCAGAAGCCCTGTGCCCTGTGAATGCCGGGCACGATCAGAGAACCATGGTCTGATTACATGAATGGACGCAACTTAGTGAGATGCAAATCCAATTACACTGTGAAATGTCACCATTCTCTGGCTAAACGTACTCCGAGGAGCCCTCTGTGTTAGGCGAACCAGGGTCACGTTTATAACCAACACACGTCTCTCACTTACCGACCCCCTCCCCCCAGGACATGAAGCCCAGAGACACTCAATTCATCAAGGTGGTGACAAGCCAAACCTCCATGATCTCTGAATGGGGAGGAGGGACACTGACGCTCAGCAACCTGGTGTCCACGATGTCCCCCCCCCAAAGGCGAAACAAACTCTGGCATTTCCAGAAGCAGAGCGACTTATTTACTATGCGCACCCCCAAATACTTCCGCTCCCCAACACTCCACCGTAAAAACACCCCCCCCCCCCAAATGTGGGCAGATAAGCCACACATGACACCTACGTGTGAGCCTCAGTATTTCGTACAGATACAGGTACTTCACCAAGCAAGGTGACCACACATCTTGATCCCAGCTAGAGGCTACAGTGCACAGACTCACTAAACCTGTCATTCGGCATCACTAGCCATCGAGAAACAAGAATCACTGGCGTAATGCTGAAGCCCATCTCCAAGATCTGAGAACCATAAGGGCTTTAATATGTCATTTTGTCTGACAGTCAAGAGTAATCAGACATAAATATGTGGCACTTCCTTTCTGAACTTCCTGGAAAACAGGAAGAGAAAGTAAGAAGCATCCCGAGTTGAGGTATGGTTGGGTACAAAGGGTGCATGAGAGACAGACAGCAGATGGCTTACTAAATAAATTGTTAAATAACAGTTTACAGAAGACGTATAACAGCTAAGGGGTAAAGATATTATGCTCTATACTAAGTATTAAGAAAACTGACCAAGACATACTAATTTCTGACTCCAGGTATGGGTGCCAAAGGCTGGCTCTGCCACTCAGCATCAGAGTACAGCTCCTTGCAGGACATCAAAATGGCCTTAAGAGAGAACAGGAAGACGGAGGGACATTATGGACAATGACCTCTGAGGTACGTGTGAGGCGTGAGTGCGCCGAGAAACTTCCTTCTTTAGACTCCTCCCGTAATACAGTCGTGCTCAAGAGACTCTTCCCTGTAGAAGGAGCCCGTGTGTGAAGAGGCTACAGCCACAAGCGGAGCCAAGGAGCTGACGCAGATGCCTGGGAGGGCTGGCCGGCTTGACAGGAACGCTTTGACCTTCTCCAGGAAGTCACTCTTTCTGCATCCTAAGAGCTCACTTCAAATCAGCACTCGGCCCCACGAGGCGGCCTTGCCCATGTCCAGTGCCCCCCAAACAAGGCAACGCGCCACCCGTTTTCAGGGGGCGGAGCCAGCTGACGCTATAAGGGACCACCTCGGCCCCAGATGTGACACAAGCAGCAAGAATTTCTCTAGATCATCTGCTAACCATCCCCACTGCTTCTGAGCCTCACGGGATGGCATTACCGCCATGTGCAGGGAGCCCAGTGCCTTAGACCCAGCTCTGCTATGGGTCACCAGGAGCAGCACAAAGCAAAACCGACCCAAGAATCAGAAGAACCCAGAACAATATAATCGAGCCCCAGGGAAACCCAGGTTATCCAATCAGGGTTATAAACAAGGCAATAAATACAGCAAATACATATTTTAACATATTATTTATAGACTAATGCAAGAGGTATTTAATTATAACCTTTTAAACTCACATGTCATTCCTTTTAAGTACTTTTGTTTTCTTTTTAAAGGTTCAGTCCTTATTTCCTGTTAAATCATTCGGTAACACTTAAAGCACTCATGTATAAAGCATTATAGATATCTAAATAATGCATTCATAAAGCAGTGTTTCCCCTACCATTATATTAGGGCGGCACCCTGCCCCCCCTTGAAGGTCAAATTAATTATATTTAATTTTATTTTCTATATAGATCACAACAGAAGTAATTTAAGGTTACCTTTCCTATAGAACTGGTTTATACATTGTCCTTTTATTAAACAACGAAATATCCTTATGTTATTTATCTTATTTACACACCAGCTTGTCATTTTTGTCTCTACACGGTTGCGTATTTACAATTCTCCTCTGCTCTCTGTATCGCGCATGGCGGAGAACTGCCCCGATGCGTGCGCACAGACACGTGCACGCACACACACCTGAACAACCTGAAAAGCAGACAAAAATGAACAGGGTAATAAATATGTTTCACAATGGGATTTTCTGCTTCAAACTATCACTATTTAAAGCTATCAGCTATCACTTTTAAAGTCTAGCAGTTAATGTATTTGCAGGTCAAGACAAACATCCACAATAGGCTGCAAAGAGACCATCTTGAAGCCTGCATGCGGATCTCAATAAATGGGCCAGACGTTTCTGACTTCCCATGTCAAGAGGTTCCAGAAATGTTCTTCCAGAAGCCCAGAAAGATACACTGCAGTGACAAAAGCTGCAAACTTTGTGGATAATTGTCAGAAAAAGAAATGTTCTGATGTTTAGTACAGTTCTTATATTGACTGCTGTCAGTAAAAGAAACACATGAACACCATGAATCCTGTCGGTATCCGTCTGCCCCCCCCCCCCCAAAAGCTGTAGACCTAGGGGAAAACACTGTAAAGCATTATAATCATAGCTGTAAATATTTATAAAGACATCACATTGCAGCTATCTTTATCATGCATTATGAGTGTTCTATGAAGCTCTCATCTATAATGCACGATCAATAATTTCACAATGCATTATAATGGCTTGTACTAACCACTATAATGCATTATGAAGGTTTCTATAATGCATCATGACGACTGCTTTAAGTATCATGTTACAAATTATTTTTTTTGTTTCCCCTAAAACTGACACTAATATGAAATTTTCTGCAATTTATTGAAGTTTTTTTAGGGATGCTCCCCATTGAAACAGCAGTGTGTGTATTATCTACACAATAACCACTGGATCTGGACTTGACAGGCAAAAGAGAAACAATTCCTTTCTGCTCAAATAGACATAAAAAAAATTAGACTCAGCTAAAAAAGTAAGCTTTTTTATTATTTACAATGTGTGATACAAAAGGTTCAGTTAATCATCCAAAATGATAATTGATACTTGATGGCTGTTACACATTGCAAAATCATTACAGGCCGCAAGAATCCAACAGGGATCCAAAACAAATGATTTCTTTAGCCGAAGAAATCGCAGCATGCGTCGCTCTGACCGAATATGGCCAGGCTGAACGTGCGGCCAGCGCCTCGCACCTTAAAGCTCTGCAGCTGAGCAGATCTCCTAAACAGGAATAAAAGCAGCACATCTCACACTCACAAACACGCAGGCGCACAAAAATTCAGTACTGGGCCGTTCGTCTACATCACACTTTGTTTTACCAAACTAGGGACCACTGTCTTTCTGCGTGAGAGAGAGCAAGAGTGAGAGAGAGAAATTTGAATTCATAAAACTTTATATTACTCTATGAAACAGTGATCTCTGTTTAGCTGCATAAAAGCCTTGAATTAACAGACATGCCCAGTAAGAAAAGCATAATAAAGTAAGTTTCAGTAGAGCTAGACTTCTGATGTCACTGGTGACCAATAAGGCAGCATTACTGGACGAACTTTAAATGATCTTTACAAATGATGGTTCAGAAAGCACATGGCACCTCAAGCTGACAGGCAGGAGGTACAGCCAAACAAACGAGTGTGATCTTCAATTTCTTTGACACATCCCCCATCCACTAAACCCACCGTTAATGAAACATAAGAGAAGGACTTAAAGTGAATTCAGACAGGAATTCAAATCTAAATTGCACTCATACATCCTTCACAGAAATCTGTGTCAGGTGGGTAGAAAATATTTATATTAATACAGCAGATGCTTTTTTCCCAAAAGCAGTCAGGGTTTAAGGCCTTGCTCAGGGGCCCACTGGTGATCGAATTACTCTGCTGGCTATGGGATTCAAACCCACAATATATAAGACCCATAGCACAGACTCCTGACCCAGTGATTACAACGTTTTACCAAATCCAAAATTTTCCTCACAGATTTCTTTGGCAAGCACATTATAAATCCCCTGCTGCTCTGAAGCTAACAGGACCTTGAACATTTACAACTATAAAGCCATGTGTGTAGGTAGTACGTGTCTCAGCAGGTTGATCAGAAGGTCGCTGGTTCAAGTCCCAGGCCTTTTAATTCCCAGTTGCTCCAGGAACTGTCTGACCCAGCTTTCTCAAAATTGTACACTGCTTTGGATAGAAGTGTCTGCTAAGCAAATAAAAAGTAAGTAGAATTTTCACATAAACTAACTGTCCACCCTTCATCCGCTAAGGCTCACCGGCTGCTGATGGATAAGTTAAACACCTGCACTGGTGTGGACGTGCTCAAACTAAAGATGGAGCCAGGGCAGGAGCTGCAGAAGTGTAGCTTGTGGGCCGGCGCCGCTCTCCAGGGGGCCCGGCAAGATCCTTCTCTGGGGGCCTCGGACTCCGAAAGCACAAAGGCAGCGTTATTCCCACCGGAGCCACTCACAAAGCCGCACATTGTGCCCTAAATGGTAACCTTGTTAAACGGGGCCTCATATACGAGCTGTTCCCTGATATAACAGAACATTTCACACCCACAGAGGGGGCATCTCATTAAGAGATAATCAAGTCCTTGCCTGAACTCATCTGGACATCATCGCATATGAATCTGGACGCTGGAAGAAGAAATTGCATATCAGGGAATCATCCTCTCTACTTCACTCCTCATGGCCAGAATCTCACCAAACATCCATCCATATATATATCCATCCAAATGCTTCGCAATAACACTTATTCAGATACAGAGTACTTTTAACCTAGAGGAAATTGCTCACAGACTGCACAGCACACAACCACACAAAAAGACAAAAAGAGACAATACAGACTACCACATACAACAATTTCTATATATTAAAATAAGACATGTAGAGATGGCAAAAAATATGTGGGTGAAATATTGCACAAGAGATAGACAAACAGAGACAAAAATAGGTATTATGTGCCCCGAGTGATTCATCAGTTGTATAGTCTAATCGCTGTCGGGAGGAATGATGAAGGCATTCAGTGGAGCATTTTATGCTGAGCAATCTTTCAATCTGCTCTTATGCCGTAACAGGTCACGGTGACCTTGAAGCTTCACCAAAGAAGCAGGGCGGGGGATGGCGCGGGGGACACCCTGAAAGTGATGTCGGTCTATCACACACACACACACACAACAGGCAAGAGAATCCCCATCCCCCCTCTCAGCAGAGGCTGGGGTGGGGCAGACTCTACCGCACAACCCTAGAGGTGAAAGAACTTCAACCCAAGAAGTTTAACAAACATTCTGTATCACTCGCACCCACTTTTACTTATCTGAGTGTGTTTTTTCTAATTTAAATGGAATGAATGAATGAAGCCGAATGATCAAAAAATACAAATCCGAGAATTCTAGAACTGATTGAAAGAACCAAGCCAGCACTGCAGCCCGGTAAGGCACCCATTAAATCGCAAATCCAAGCGCCCCAAGCTGCCCTCAGCAGCCGGACAACACATTTAATCAAGCATGAAAGGAGGTAAGTGTCACTGCATAAAAATAGCAAACGTTATAACAGCACCACTCGTATCTGACAAAGGAAATTACGCTATTCCAAGTGTTACAAAGAAACAGAATTCAGACAAAGCCATAGAAACATTTGTCATCAGTACAAACAACCAGGGTGAAACTTTATTCTGAGAACACAAGTTCCTGACTTCCAGGACATAAGGGAAAGAGAGGCTGAGATGACGCCCAATTGATATGGGACATTTACATTTTATTTAGCAGATACTTCCATCTAAAACAACATATGCTTGAGATGCAGGGTCAGGCTCGTCCCTGCAGCAATTCGGAGGTTAAGGACCTTGCTCAAGGGTCCAGCAGTGAAATTACCCTGCACGGTCAGGGATTCAAACTGGCAACCATCCGATCAGAGGCACTGAGTCCAGACTGCCCCCCCAAACCAGCAGCATGGCCACCAAAAGGGATAATCAGGACAAATCCAAGGGCCCCTGGAATCAACTGGATTAGTCTGGGTTGGGGGCCCGATATGGTATGCTTTCATGGGACCCAAAATTGACCAAAGCAGGAATTTGGGTTCATCAACCATTACATGAAGGAATTTCTGCTGCATTTCAGGAAACCACTTGTAAAACATGCAATCATTTGGTGTTATTAGTGCATTAATTGATCCTCACACATCCCATCCAGGGTGTTCACTGCCTTCTGCAACATGCTCACAGCGCCACTCTACTGAACAAGCCAGTGTGCAGGATGGAAGGATCAGGCCTTATGTGCACAGATTGGTGGATTTTATTAACCATGGGGGAGGAAGGCAAACAGCAGCAAACATCCAATACTGCAGATTAAAATGGACAGGGGAAATATTAGATGAGAGACAAGAAACATGTCGTGAGAAGGCAAAAACGTACAATGTGCACAGGAGAGTATATTAACCTGAAAAGACGCTATGGAAGACAGGTAAACGGATTTAATTTCGGTGTTGTGAATATAAAAAAAAAAGTTGAAAGTAGAATTTAAATCGCTAACCACAATTATTTGCATTAAGATTAACAGTCAAGCAAAGCAGAGACAGAAAGACCCCTTAGTATTACAGTGAGAGAGCATGAAGAGCCTTATCGCCCCCAAGGTTCAGTCAGTGGCTGCGTCTGACGCTGCCCCTATCGCTCATTTGCATGTATAGCTTAATTTTAGGCCATCTCAAAATACAACCTCTCGGGTCCTCGGCCTGGTGTTGACGGCTGCAGTAGCCAGATCGCTGTAACCTCACATTGAAACAGACCCACTAAGACTGCTGCACGGCTAAAGGCAAACTGCAGATAAATAGAGGCAGCTCAGTGACAGACACTAGGTACAGCGGGCAGACTATCTGACACACCATCTTGAGAGCGACTAACGATGTAGGGCAACACAGTGAGGACCCCAGGAGATCACATCCGGCAACCCTGGGCAGCCCTGCCTAAACTTCAATTATGTGGGTCATCGGAACAATTAACTATCTGGACTAAATCTGGGCTATTTAAGGGGCACAGTGACCAAAAAAGGGACATAGTCCAACAGTACCAATTAACAACCATTGTTTTCAAACACATTAGGCTCACAGCAGAGTCATCACCCTTTTGCATAAATCTTTTAGTTCATATCCTGCCTGATACACTTCCACTGAAATTAACTCTTTACTCAGTTTTTTAAAGCGGCGCTCTTGCGAACTGTTTACTGATTACCGAGAGAAACCAATCAAGTAAACGATGCGCATTCAACCCAGGAGTCCAATCGCCCAAAACTGATGCCACGTTATGACTTCATTTGATTTTGACAAATTTGCTTTTCCTTACGTTTATTTTTCCCATTAGAATATATTAAATCACATGCACGAAAACCGCTCCGAGAGACCATGGAAGCGCAGAGGGTTAAAAAAAAAACATTTTTCCCTAGATACCATCAATACAGAGCTACGGGTGTCATCTATAAGGAATCCATGAGCAACACAATCTGTCCAATCAGCATGTACCTCAGCACTATTCTGAGCCATATTACTAATGTTGCACGAGGGCCCATTACAGACGGCTGGGAACGGCCTGCTCAGTCCGGCACGTATTTAAACGTTTTATTGCTTTGTATAACTGTCCAATTGGCACTCCACAGTCCATCATTTACTCACAGAAAACTATTATTAGTATGAATCTTTTTAAATTAAGTTATAAGTAAAACTAAGTAATAAACGCAAAAAGAACGTTTCATACAAGTTTTTCACATCGGTCATATTCTGAACTGAGAAAATCACTATACAACTTAAGTATTTACCATAAACCACCATTAGCATAACTAATACTTTAGGGAAGGTAGAAACAAATCAATGCACCACAGCTGTTATTTTAAAACTTTTTACAATATTTGTAAAACTAGTCTGACAAAATTTTACTTTTGCCTGCGTTTTCCCATGTTTTCATTGACAGCATTGCTAGAAATCCATAGCCTACAGCTACGTAATGTCGAGAGGCACTCAGTTACAAGGAAGTAGACGCCGCTGTCACAAGCGTTACTGCCAGAAGGCAGATATTTTCTGTCCGCCCCGACAATTACGCGTAACAAAGGTGCAGCACGCATGGCGTATAAGTACAATTCAATGACAGATAAAGGCTCATGGTACAAGAACTGTTTAAAGGCGATGTTTGTTTGGGTTTTTTGTCGTCGACATAAATCCAGAATGGGACCAAAAAAATTCAGGTCAACAGAGTCGTTCCCAGTATCAAGTAATGACTGTCACGCAGTCGGTTAGCTGTATCGTTTATAAATCGGTTGTTGTCGTTTCACGTCCCAAAATACCCTGGCAATTTTCATTAAACCCTACAAATGCCCTTTAGCTAGACATCGTGTACTTTATCCACGGGGGTCCGGGCAATCGGGTCAAGACCCGACAGGAACGTTGCAGACTATGCCACCTCGACAAAATACCGTTAGAAATAGCTATCAATGAATTATAACACGCCTTTCATAGATCGGTACAACTTCCTTAATACTTTCCAAAGGCGCGGATTTAAAAGCACACACAGGACGCGAGATCGGAACTGCGTTTTGCTGGTCAGCGTAAATATAACCCAGACTTTTAGCCTTACATCACTTGCATCAATCCTCCCCGGAGCAGATTTCTCAGAAGTGGGTTTTATATACATATATGAGGCCACCATAGCATGCACATAGAGTACTTCTCGCTCGGCATAAGGGCTGACGTGTTCGGGGTATGTGCAGGCGGGCATAGTGGAGCTTCAGCTAAGTCCGATCAACACTTCCTACAGGCAAAAAAATTAAGAAATCCTATAAAAAAAAAACGCCGCCCGCATTTCCAAGTCCGACATTAAGGACTCAGACGATCGCATCGGCCCGGCACAAACTTCCTGATCGCAGAGACGCCCAAGTAAAAGCCGAAGGAAAAACTGGGTTCCCGGAAGGCATAGCCCACTTTTACTAGGGTAGCGCTGTCGCTCCGCGTTAAATGTCGGAAAGAAACTTCACACCCTAGGCAAGCTGAAACTTTTTTCTCCTCCCCTGCACAGCTCGCACAAGCAAAGCCCTTCGCCGCACTTGCCTTTCTCCTCGTTTGCTCACGGTCGTCGTCCCCCTACTCGAAATCGAAACAGTGGATTTAAGTTCCCCGTCCCCAGCTTCAAGCGATGGTCCAAGCGCTGGTGTATGTCAGATGGTGATTTTTTTGCTCTTTCTCTGCTCCCTCCCTGCCCCGATCCGCACAGGCGGTGCAAAAAAAACTCCACCCTTCAGTAACGTTGCAGTCTGGGGAGGAAGTGGAAGCGAACCGTACGATAAGACCCAGGCGCTTTTTCGCGGCTCATACTTGGTAGCAAACATGAAGATTGGCCTCAGTTCGTTACTATCGCCTTTAGTTTAGTTTAGGTTATTTTAAGTACAAAATTTAAAGATCTGATCGATCCCCCAAAAAAAATCCGTCAAATACTTGGAGACCTTTGATCCGGGACTACTTTTGGTTTGAATGTATTTACGTCAGTTCGTTTACATTTTAAATCCATTTGCTATTTATTTGTGCTAAAAAGGCAGAGATATCATTATTTTGACGAAAGGCATGGCTATTTAGGCCTATTTAAATCGAGCAATTAAAGTAATGCTTAGTAGGTAAGTGAGTATACGAGTATTGTAAAAGAAAGAAATTGGTGTCCTGGTTTATGCTAATTAGGTGGTTTATAGAGAGCCCTAAATAGTTCAATTATGTACGCTAAACTGATCAACAGATGTAAAAGGCCAGTGGTTGATTTAATATTTACTTAATGCTTTTATCAGAGGATTAAAACATCACTCTATCGATACTATGACATGTCGGTACAGTGGGAAATGTGATTAGCGTAGACAATTTGTCTGCGAAACGCCATTTAATTACTATGCCAGTCATCAGAATAAATGGGAATTCATCTTTTAATTGATGGAAACCCCCCCTGGTTGATTTTACTGAGGGGGATGCTTTTAAAGTGTTGAACTCCTTGAATCTGCCAGGGTCTGCCTATGCTAATCGCTCGTTCGAAAACGTCTCTGAAAAACATAAATATTCATATTCTCAGGTGAGGACTGCTGGGCTGAGCAGGGTCCGCTTTAAGGGTCTGCCGGAGCAGTGCTGTAGCTAGAATTTCCCAATTTGATGCATCCAAGGGCCCCTAAAGTGCTGGGGCCTCTGAATCTGCCAGAAAACCCATACTGCGGCCCTGGTGATGCAAGTCAGTTTTCCTCTTCTGCTGACAGGGCCTGGTTCCACTCAATCCCTTTTAAAGACAAAGCTAATTCACCATGACAAGCTACCTCCTTTAACAATTCAAGCCCACGCTGCAGCATTTCTTCCCGTCTACAAGCGAGTGTTTTTCCCGGACGGACAACAAAGCTGCGATTCACAAGACGCACGTTCTAAATGTCTGAATTGACAAGCGCCGTGCTCCGAGTATCACAAATTGCCTCCAGTACACGGGTATTATGGCAACTTCTGCCTCCAATTAAAACATCCTTGATATTTGGTGACATCTGGATAGCGTTTCTGCCTGCGTGTTTTATTATTGAAGGACAGATGCATCAACTCTTTCTTAAATTGTCTTAAACCTACTTCCCCCCCCTATATATCATAATCAACATGTCATCCTGGTTAAATAAATAATAAATGTTTTAGGACCAGCATGGTATAATAGGCCAAATAGCAATGTTTTAGTTTTTTGCGCTTAACTTGCAAAAATACCACTGGTAAAGCAAGAACAGTTGCGTGGGTTGCTGAGGGTAAGCCATGATTGTCGCATTAGAAGAACGCATACACAAGCCACACTCGAAAACGTGTTTTTAAGAATATGGCCAGCGACTTTTTAAAGCACTCGCTTCTTGTTTTACGTATTTGTTTTCCTATGATGAAATATAAATTAGTTAGTACGGTCAATTATGTGTTATCCCGTTTGTCATTTCAATGGCTCCACCTAGTGCTGCCCTCCTACTATTGCAAAACACCTAACTACACTAGGGCTAAATGACATGATTAAAATTTCCCCACGATAGATTTCATAGAGTGGGGGTGGGGGTGTTTGCAAACGATACTGCACTGCTAGTGATAAAATTTGCTGAGCAGGAGGACTGGCGACGAAAACAGATTATAAACTTAATTTTAGAATATTCTGAAAATCGCCTCGTGCCCCACAGTTTGAGAAGCACCAACCTGCACAATGTTCCTGGGAAGTCCGCAAAAATATTCGCACAATAAATTTAGATGGAAGAAGGCTGTGTTGCTGTGTTCACAAGACGATGGCCACAGCCTCTCTTTCCCACCCTCTGTTACTGCTGTTTCAGTCTTGGGGTGATTTTTCTCAGGTCTATTGGGTGTAGATTTTCATCCATATAATGTTTTTGTGACGTGGTAATAGCCATCAATAAGCAAGCAGAGTAAACAGAGTAATAATATCAAATAGCATTATCCTGTTCATGAGTTTTTATCCAAGTCACCCTTCCCTTACTTACTTATATGTTACTTAGTGCTGTGGTATCAATTTTGGTGTAATTTGTCTAAAAAATCGATACGGTCCTTATCTTCACCCTTACAACATGTCTGCAAAGGTTGAAAAAGATCTGTGAAATGCTTTGAGTTACGTAACAGGATCCAATGCTTGAAACGACCCCTTTTTTCTGTCACTATGCAATGCTGCTTCAGTTTTGGGGAGAACAGGCTCAAAATTTGATCACTTTCAGTAATTGTCACCGATACAATGTGTCAGCTAAGTTTGGGAAAAAATCTGTAAAATGCTTTTAGAGTTATTGTGTTCACAAAATCAAGTGTCTTATAAAAGTGCGCTTTCTTCTGTCACCCCATAACACTGCTGCTTTATTTTTTGTGCAGTTTATCTTAAAATATCAGGTGTAGATATTCATCCATATAATGTTTTTGTGAAGCAGTAATCCATCCATCCATCCATTTTCTCCCGCTTATTCGAGGTCGGGTCACGGGGGCAGCAGTCTCAGTATGGAAACCCAGACTTCCCTCTCCCCGGCCACTTCATCCAGCTCCTCTGTGGGAATCCTGAGGCGTTCCCAGGCCGGCCGAGAGACATAGTCCCTCCAGCGTGTCCTGGGTCTTCCCCGGGGCCTCCTCCCAGTGGGACATCCCCGGAACACCTCACCAGGGAGGCGTCCAGGAGGCATCCTAATCAGATGCCCGAGCCACCTCATCTGGCTCCTCTCG
>JAODJW010000117.1:1076898-1092417 GCA_026777045.1 Hyperopisus bebe
CACGTGAGCATTGAAGTCCCCCAGCAGAACAAGAGAGTCCCCAGGAGGAGTGCTCTCCAACACCCCTTCCAGGGACTATAAAAAGGGTGGGTATTCTGAACTGCCGCTTGGCGCGTAAGCGCAAACCACAGTCTGGACCCGTCCCCCCACCCGAAGGCAGAGGGAGGCTACCCTCTCGTCCAATGTACAGGCGCCCAGGCAGGGGGCAATAAGTATGCCCACCCCTGTTCGGTGCCTCTCCCCGTGAGCAACTCCAGAGTGGAAAAGGGTCCAACCCCCTTCGAGGAGACTGGTTCCAGAGCCCAGGCCATACGTCGAGGTGAGCCCGACTACATCTGGCCGGAACTTCAGAACCTCGCGCACCAGCTCAGGCTCCTTCCCCATCAGGGAGGTGACATTCCATGTCCCAAGGGCTAGCTTCTGCAGCCGAGGATCGGACCGCCAAGGTCCCCGCCTTCGGCCACTGTCCAGCTCGCTTCGCACCCGACCCCTACGTATGGCCCCTCCCATAGGTGATGAGCCCATTGGCTCCAGCCTCCAGGGGGGGGGGGGTGGTGACCTGCGTCCAGGCAAGGGAAACTGTGGTTCCATTATTGGAATGAGCCGCACTTCGTCTGGTTCCTCACCCCGGACCTGTTTGCCTTGGGTGACCCTACCAGGGGCATAAAGCCCCGGGCAACTTAGCTCCTGGGATTGTTGGAACATGCAAACCCCTCCACCTCGATAAAGTGTCGGTTCCAGGAGAGGTGAAGCAGTAATAATATCCATCAAATACTTTTTGACTTAATCACATTTACAATGTCAAACGTTGTCTGCTTTCATCCTCATCCTTTTTGCTTCCACTAAGCTTTAATTTTGGGCCAAGTTGTCTCAAATTTTGATCGATTCCAGTTCCTCACGCATACAATCTGTCTACAAAGTTTGAAAACGATGCTTCCAATGCTTTTTCAGTTATCACACTTACAAAATCAATTGTCAAAATTGCCCTATTCTGTGTTTTCACTATGTGGTTCTGCTTCAATTTTAGGGCCATCTGTCTCAAAATTAAATCATTTGCATTTCATAGAATGTTTCAGCAAATTTTGAAAAAGATCTGTAAAATAGTTTTTGATTTACCGCACTAACAGTGGCAAATGTCCAAAATTATTTTCATTTGTATCACTGCTTCAATTTTAGTGCAATCCGTCTCAAAGTTATGAGTTCCAGGTCATCACACAGACAATGTGTCTATGTTAAAAAGATTTGAAGTTTTGAAATATATTTGTCAAATACTTTTTAAGTTACGGTGCTAACAAGAAAGTATCTGAGGCGGCAGGCCTCCTGTCCGGGGAATACATTCAGGGCCAGTTTCCTGAACAAGGATTAAGACTAGTCTTGGACTAAATTGCCGCTTCAAAGGAGATTCACCATTGGGGGCAGTGAGTGGCTCAGTGGGCTAAGCATGTGTGCCTGTAATCACAAGGTTGCCTCTTCAAACCCAGCCTCAGCATGTCTGTGGGTCCTTGAGCAAGGGCCTTAACCCCCAGCTCCCTGGGCACCACTACAGGTGGCTGCCCTTTGTGGACAGCACACTCTACGAAGAGCAAGTTGAGGGAGGTGTAAAAAGAATTTCCCCATGAGGGACAAGAAAGGATTGATTATTATTAAGTCAAAGATAGTCTAGGCTTAGGCTTAATCCTTGACTGGGAACTGGCCATTAATGTCTCCGTTAGGCCATCAGAGATTTCTGCTGGATCTTAAATTAACTTTATCACCGATTACATTGTTCAGTTTTAGGAGTGTTGAATGAGAGTATTGCTCTTAATTCACCAAGAATAAATGAACAAACAAGCACTAATGCTTGGTAGAGTGAGGCAAGGCTTATGATCCCACATTTTCTCTTTGTGTGTGATGGAGGGAGGGTCATGAGAGGTGGTGAGGGAGTGTATCGAGAAATGTTAAAGTCATGATCAGTGTGCGCTTTCAGCAACATCTCTTTAAATCAAAGGCAGGATATGTATTCATAATCCCAGGTTAAGCACAAGAAATTCAGATGCGAGTCCTACTTGAAGGAGTTTGTGTACTCTCAAAGCAAAAGTCACTTGTGTGGACTCCCACATCACAGACCTAAATGCAGTTGAATTATTTTTACTACTAGTCTGGTATAGCTGTGCATTGTATGTCCCTTGTTCCATGTAATGAAATGATCCTGAGACACATCAAGTACCAGTGAGGGTGGGGTTGTGGGCCCAGGAAGTCTTGTAGTTCTCAGTGTTCAGTGATAAATATTTTTACTACAAAATATTTTTACTACTGCTTAACATCATGTATACTACACTTACGGCGAGAGATTAAGAGGGAAAAAACAGAGCCAGAGGAATTTAAAGGAACATGTTTATTTTTCAGTTCATATTTTATGCATTTGCTTTTTTCCCTAGAATTCTTTGGGAAAAAAATGATATCTGATATCAATGTACTCTGCATATATAAATAGTTTTACTGTCAGTACTGTACATGACTTGCCAAAATTGATCTGACTTGAGAGAATCTATTTGTAAACTTAAGCCTTTTCAAGAAATAATCTTAGGAGGTAAATCTGCTTAGCTACAAAATTAAAAATCTGTACATCAACACAATACATACATATTTTATATATATATTTTTTAATACCTTTAGTACATGCTTGCAGTAAGGCTTTTTGAAAGTTCAGTGGCATGCCTATTGCCTCTCAGGCAATTCATCTGCCCTGTTGCTCATAGCAGTTATAGTTCAGAGTCCCTTGGTCAGCATTTGGGGGAAGAAAAGGTAAAAAAAAATGGCTATTGATTAAAAAAAAAAAAAAAAAAAAAAAACGAGTCCAGCACTGCCCCCTAGTGACAGATGTGCTTTCTGCTAAGCCTCCCCCAACTTCTTACAGCATGAAAGAAAGACTTGGCAACGTCCGGGAAACCTCTACCTCATGGGCGCCTGCACTCCAGGTATCTAACCGATGGACAGCCAACCATCATACTTACGGGGGGGACTAATGAAAATGCATCACTTCTGTCACTGATGCATCCCCAGTTATACAGAACAATCTGCTTTGAAGCCCTTGGAACTTAAGGCTAGAGGCTGAGAGACACACAGGCTGCCTAATCCATCACTCAATTTGACCCAAATCTTGTGCGAGCCCCACATCTATGGAGGGTACAGTCAAGTGATATCTCTGGCCTGGACCTGGACATGAACATGGGTGTAACACCATCTGCCCCCACCCCTCTGCCACATCCTCCATAATGGTTTGGCACAAATGATGGTAAGGGACCATGACGGGGAAAGCAGCAGCCCACTAGCAGCCAGCCACCATAAATGGGACACGGGTACTGCAGGTAGCCCCTTCCGGCAACACCACACCTACAGGTACACATTTCCAGAGAACCAGCCGCTCTTACACGTTAAGGTGGCCTGTTGAGACTTGGAAAAAATCTCGACCCCAAAACAAATCAAAGCTCAAATCTAGATTTACTCTTGATGCACGAATGGGAGGGGGGGGGGATGACATATTAACCATTACCATGCTTTCAGTTTTGAACATAGAGATGAAGGTTTTGCGTTTGAGTTTTTCAACTCACTATTAACCATTTTTTCCTCGACAGCTGAGCTCACTGTTTACAAATAGATTTTATCCCCATATGCTGAGTACAGATACTTAAGCCCATCCCAAAAATATGCAAGGGAGGAAGTGTGTGTGTGTTGTATATATCATGGCAAGAATGCTACAAATACAGAACCCCAGTAAATATAACATTTCTATTCAATGCTCTCACTTTTCCCTGCACTAACCACCCAGCAAGGAGGTAACATTCCGCTACTATACAGTCACAAGTGAAATTTTGACACCATGCCCTGAATGTAGCATAGAATGTCCGAAATATGATTTCACTGCCTTATAAGGAAAGGGGGAGGCTTCCACAACCATATTGCTTAAGCTTTCATTTCCTGTTGGTGGCTCAGAGTCGAGCAACAGTCCTATGTGCGCATTGTCAGGTGCACTTACCACATTCGGCCACAAGAGGTCATTGGTCAGTTTGCTTGAAGGTGATTAACAACAAATGACGTCGTTTGAAAAACATACAATGTTGAAGCAGGGCATGCAGCCGTCTCTAGAGACCCCTGCAGGTTCACAGCAGGGTGCGTGCTGCAGATTGTAGTCTGGTATAGCTGTGCATTGTAAGTATGTCCCGTGTTCCATGTAATGAAATGATCCTGGGACACATCAAGTACCAGTGAGGGTGGGGTTGTGGGCGCGGGAAGTCTTGTGGTTCTCAGTGTTCAGTGATAAATACACTGAACCACAGATCAGAATGCATGAGAGCACTTTCCTTTGTTCCACTTCCACTATGAAACACTGTACCTCACAGAGGTAAATTCAGTGCTCTCCGTTGCTAATGGCTACCATTTCAGGGCTGGTGCTGTTGCCAGGTATCCGAGGCATCTTCTTAGCTGGACTGGGGATATGCTGAAGGAAGGGGAGGCAATTGTTTCCTTAAAATCAGATACATTTACTTGTTTAAATAGCAGTTATCCCTAGAAACGCTAAATAACCCCATACCTCTGCTGTGGTGGCCGTGGAGCTGACCGGCCCGGCTTCCAAGGGCCCATCCTCATCCAAGGACCGTCTAGCATACTGCCTGCGGTGTTTCTCATCAACATGGGTCAGGTACCACGTACCAGGAAACAGGTCATTCATGGTGCCTTTGGGGGTGTAGTTTGCTACAGGAGGGGCACAGAATTATTCTTTAATTGGATTTCAATTGCAAGATCCTTGCACATCTAAAAATAATCGTTCATCACAGGTTTTCTAAGATCTTACATTTTGGCTTTAACGAGATGCAATGCAAAACTGGCCTGATTTTTTTTTCTCTTTTCTGGCTATTTTTATTTGAGAGTTAGTGACAAAAATACCAAAACACAAGTGAAAAACTATTAGGGGAAAAAAAAATGCTAGGACACTTGACCCTGAGCCAGACCTTGTGTAGCACAGGTGGGGGTGTCATTTATGTGTGGGTGGGGCTAGAAATGGGGCATACATACCCAGATGGTGAGTGTCCTCCCTCAGCTTCATGATGTCGGCAAACACGCCCGGCGACACTTTTTTGCGGGAGTCCAGTCTGGACCGTAGGTCTGACAAACTGGCCACAAGCTTGTCCAGGGCAGATCCTGAAATGGCACCGAGACGGGGGGGGTCACCACAGGGCATCTCATGCAGTGCAGCATCAAGTTCATTAGCAAGGACGGCAGCAGGAGACCCACCGGGTGTGGCGTCCTGAGTCACCCGGATAGAGTAAAGCGTGGCGGCAAAGCCAGAGCCGTAGGAGAAGACGCCGATGCGCTGACCGGACAGCTGCTGGGGCGTGTGTCTGTGGGGGCGGGCAGTTAACGTCAGACTGAACACAGTTCACAAAGCTCTTTACTTTAGCCATTCGATGAGCCATAAGTTCATGCCTCTTCCTAACCTGGTACCTTGGATTTATTCAAACCTGAAGCCTTTTGGCCCACCCCCTTTTATTCAAATTAAACTCTTGGGCTAATAACTGCTTTATTTCTGTTATCATTCTGTTAAAGGAATTAAGCATTCTTGTCAAAAAAAAAAAAAATTCAGTGGATTAGGACACTGTGCCCGTAAATCAGCAGGTCACCAATTCAGATATATCAGTGCTGGCAGCGGGTTTAGCCATTGGGCCCCTGAGCGAGGCCCTTGACCCCAAATTGCCCCAGGGACTGGCTGGCGCTGCGTTCTCAATTGCATGTTGAATTGGATAAAAGCATCTGCTAAATTTAAAAAAAAAAAAAAAAGGACGGAAAATGCAAGACAGTTAATTTCCTGTGTTCACAGGAAATGAACTAATTTCTGCATTCTCTTTTGCATGTTGGAACACCATGTGACCCTGCAGCATGATCTGATTCCTCCGCATGGCTGACTTACTGTGCTACCACAGACGCCAGGCAGCCATAGACAGACGGCGTGTACATGTTGCCGTTCTGGTTGGAAATGAGGAGCGAGGCCTTGGTCTTTCGGTCAAACATGTCCGCGCTGGCCTTCATGAAGGCCTTCTCCACGTCCCGATCGAAGTAGGTCTCCTCTGGCTTCACTTCCCTGCAGGTCCGGCAAAACAAGGTGGGGAGTTAAGCTTTCTGACAGCAGAAAACCTTGAATTTCATACGGGACTGCGAGCAGTGCATGGCTCAGTGGATTAGGATCATAAGTAACTTCACTGTTGGGCCCTTAACTTCCCACTGGTCCAAGGACAGTCTGATCTCTTTCAACTGTACGTCATTTTGGATAAAAGCGTCTAATAACTAAATAAATGCAAATGGCATCCTATTAATTTAGCCTTCAAAATATATTTGTGACATAGATGCTTCACAAGGAAAATTCTGAAGAGCACTTGACAAATTTTAAATGCACAACATAAATTAACATTCTCCTTTTATTAGTAATAACGTTTCAGTCTGATGCCAAGACTTGAAAATAATACAATGAGCCGGATACCTAGCCAAAGGGTAATAAGCAGTACAGATACGGCAGTGGATGAATCTCAATACCAAGAATGCAAAGGCCATACTTGTGGTCTTGGCAAGACCAGTCCTGCAAACTTGCCTTCCAAACCTGGGGTGTGGTCTCGTATGTCAAGAATGCAGCAGATGCATCCTTGATATTCGGTGTGGGGCAAGAATGACATCTGGGCATTTTTACTGTTCTTGTGTTCTTAGTATTGGATCTGGTCTTCAGCAATGAAGATGACATAAAAACAGGTACCCAAGAACAAGTATGGTCAAGTATGCATATTGGGATTCACCCAGTGTCTTACTATTACAGCACTGAAACCTTTCTATAACACACTTAACTGCAAAGATCTCGATCAGGGGTGTCAAACTCCAGTCCTGGAGGGCCGGAGCCCTGTGTAGCTTAGTTTTTTTCCCTATTCCACCACAAATGATTCAGCTCAAGAGCTATGTGGTAATTAGCACAACAAGTTGAATCAGGTGTGGTAAATGAGAGGAAACAAAAAATGCTTAGGGCGCCGGCCCTCCAGGATTGGAGTTCGACATCCCCTGATCTAGATGTACAGATATACAAGCACAGACTGCAAAACACGCAGCGGGGTAGAGCTGAAATTCACTGTCAATCTAGGCCACGGTACACTGCTCACCTGAAGGCCTCCAGGCCACTGAAGATGCCACCTTCCGTGTTGGGGCTAGGGTTGCTGAGGAAGTCATTCAGCACCAGGCGGGCCAGTGACTTCTGGACCAGCTTGCAGTATGGGGAGTGGAAGATCATGTAGCCGAAGTCTTCCAGATCAAAACGCCGATCTATGCCCTCTATGGTAGGTGGTGGAGGTGGCGGGAACAACAACAAATATATGCACTCATAAATCTCTCCAAGACACAAGAGCGCACCCTTCTACCCATGAATCACTACAGCTCAGAGTTGTAAATGGATCCCCCCACCATCTATAAAATAATGTAAATAAGAATGATAGCTTTCCTTCTATAGAACATGATTCTATTCATCATCAACCTGGTTCCCTCTCATAGCTGCCAGCCAGTCGGCAGTAGGATACCACCCACCTTTCTGCCACTGAGCGTGGATCTTGTTGCGGTACACAGTGTAGCACCTGTCCAGTGCGCTCAGGTAGCATTGGATGGACAGTTTGCCATCCACCACAGGGTACTCTGACACCATGTCCGGCTTGTAGAAGTCATAGGCGTGCTGCATATGTGTCCCACGCAGGCCTGCAGAACCAGAGCCACGAGCACCATTAGCAAACAGTCCCGTGGTTACCCACGTCAGTCAGCGACACACGGCGACTGTGTACTTTCCAACGTAGAGAGGATTAGACAAACAGAACACGGCAGCCCAGTCAAGGCCACCCTTTTAATACGCCAACAGCATAACAAAAAGCTAATAGGGAAAATACTGATCTGGCAGATAGCAGGCCAGTTTCCACAGATAAAAAAACGCCAGCTACCTGGTTCTGCATGACTACCACAAACATGCTTTGTACTTCTAATACAATAGACAGGATAAAGAGTCTAAACTCCGCTTCGTGTCTCGCATCCTAACAACGGCACGTCCTCTGCAGAAAAGGGAACAGGCCGTTTAATCTGACACAGAGAAACAGGAGGTGACATATCGCCCCATAATAGCAAGTCTCTTGCAGAGAAGCAGCCCACCTACCTCTGTCAAAGGCCAGAGGAGCGTTGGGGCCCACTAGCATAGCCACTGCCCCCGCGCCGCCCGTGGGCCTGGCGGATCCTGTGGCATACACGGCGATGTCTCCCGCCACCACCAGGGCGTAGCGACCTGCATCAAAGTAACAACGGGAAGGAGTCGCTAAAACATCTCCAACAAACACAACTGCAATAAAGCAACGTGTCAGTGAAATCAAACACATAAAATAATCAGCAGATTTGCTCTTTTCACTCAGGCCAAACACAGCATAAGTACAAGGACTAAAGTCCACCTCAACGGCTTCTTCCCCCAAGACACTGCCCTCCTAAATCAGGACCCATGAGCACCATACTGGCACTGATGGGACACTCTTTACTCATACATATATGTGGCTATTTATTAATTGCATTTTTATTTCTATTTGTATTTTGGGGTTTTTTTGTACTCTTGCCTTGATTGTATGTTTAACTGTATACTTCATGCCACCACCTGTACCAAAACAAATAGTGAATAAGATGATTCTGAATACCCAGCCCATCAGCCGTTACCACATGAAACCAAAATCGGGACAGCAGGACTCTCACCATCCCAGGAGCTGGATTCCACCCAGTTGACAGCATTGAAAAGTGCTGCCGTGCCGCCGTAGCAGGCGTTGGTGCAGTCCACGCCTTCCACATCCGTGTTGCCCGACTCCTCGAACAGCTGCATGAGGACAGTCTTCACTGACTTGGACTTGTCGATGATGGTCTCCGTGCCGACCTCCAGGCGCCCGATGCTGTTGTAGGACAGGCAGTTCTTCTCCATCAGCCGCTGCACCACCGTCAGACACAGTGAGTTGATGTCCTCCCGGTCTGAGCAGAAGCCCATGCGCGCCTGACCCAGGCCAACCGTGTATTTCCCTGCTGCCACGCCATCAAACTGCTCCAGCTCCTCCTGATCGACATACTGCGCTGGGAAGTAGACCTCCAGGGCGATGATGCCGACATCCTTCGGCCAGGTGGCCTCACCGCTCACAGGTACAGATCCGGGCATCTTGGCAGAACTGCGAGACAGAGCACACCAATGAGACAGCGTGCCGCGAAGAACTTCAGCAGGGGTGAGACGCAACATGAGATAAACTTTACAGCTGTGCTGATGGGGTAGGTTAGGAGCAGGGGGTTGTCCCTGTGGAGATTTTGTAAGCAATATTGTTTGTACAGGGGGCGTGCTCTGACGTCATAGGAGTTTAGCTATTCCCCATTACAGGGTATTTAACCACCGACTTAATTGCATAATCCGCTTTCCCCAGTTTATGCTACCTTTAGGTTTAAAGCGGTTCAAATTCCACGCAAAAACACAGATTCGGCAAAAGAAAAACACGCTACTTCCCAGAAACACGATAGCTTTATGTACTCAAAGACCTCTTTGTTCAATACAGGAAAAGAACAAAAACAACTAGTGTCAATTAGACTTCGTTATTCGGGTAAAGGGCACCTAAATGAAATATGACCGGTGCCCTTTTACCTAGTTAAATTCCGTGAAGATAACTACTGATTACCCTTTGGTCACCTACGTACAAATATGCTACGTTTACAGATGTTTCGGCACCTGGAAAAATTGTCGTAGAAGGCAAATTACTGGAGGGTGTCCTGAAAAATCAGATATTACACCTATATGATGTACTTATCTTCCGATTTGCATACCGACCGTGAAATCCCGAGTAACTGTAAACTACCCGTGCATCGTGAATAAACTGACGTTACGATGCAGGGGTTGACAGAAAGCATTCAATTAGCTATGTCTAAAGGCAAAAACACTTTAAGACGAACTTCCCTCACAAACCTCCCACTTCCTCGCTAGGTTTGGTCGTACCATCGCGCCACATTTTCCCCATCTACGGCATTTAGATGACAAGCCCTTCGAGCGACCACCACCGCCAAGGGCGTACAGAATTCGTGTCCGATTTTGCCTTTGTCACATTTCATACTTAAACGTCAGGTAAAGGTCGTCATAACGCCTGTAACGTAACGGCTCAATTACCCTGATTACTCAGCGCAAGATGCCAATAACGACGGGAGCCTAGTTTAGACTGACACCAACCTGTCCGGAAAGATTATCGGTGCTCCACAGATCCCTTTAGCCACACTACAAAGTGACACGCCGAGCCCTGGTTTTAACTTACAGCAGCACAGATGCGAGGCAAAACAGGTCAACAATAGCCCGGGCTTACCTTACAATCATAGGGTAAGTTAATAGGCGTGAGACGGAAACCTGTCCTTTGAAAAGATCATAAGGTCAGCCGGTTACGTTTCAACCCGGACCGACAAAGACTGGCGGACCGACTTCCGTCTGAGAGATCCGCGCGCCAACGTCCGGCGTATGCGTCTCGCGGTGCGCTTAAAGCCACGTAATAGGATTAAACAGACCGCACAGCTATGTCCAAAATTCCGTTATGATTATACAAACGGGAGCTAACTAGTGGCTATGCCGGCTACGTTTGTGGGTGTTGTTGTGGTGTGGCTGTACAAAAATTAAACGGCGCCGCACCGGTGTCAAGTGACCCATCGCCACACGCTTGGTGACTCACAGTAATATTAACATAGGTTTCGAAATATTCAGTCTTTTATATTATAAACCACCTCTTACAAACCTCCTGCATTTAATAAATACAGGAAGTAAGTTGTATACAAGTACGTGTACTAAATATTAAATGTTACTTTGTGATGTATTAGAATTTTAAAAGTACATTTTGAATGTTCAGCCAACAATTGTTATCCTCCAAGTGCCAAGGTACTGACAGTCATTTGAAAGAATGACAATATCTACAAGTTGTTATATGCATACGTAGTAAATGTCACTTGTTTCTGTAGTTAGCCAATATAAAACAAATGAAATATAGCTAGGTACAATTACACCTCGCTCGTTAGCCATCTTTCAACAATGTCAACCCAAAGATACACTTTCGTTGTGTTTTATATAAGACCGGTTCAACATAAGTTATTCGTTTACCATAACACATCTTTATATTAGGTAATCACTCACCGGAGACACAGACGATTTTTTTTCTGACAGACCAGAAGCAGACTGCCTTCCTTATTACTATTTGTTGTATTTATACAGAAAGAACAGCAGCACGCGAAACGGCGGACCACCGTCCAATCACGGCGAAATCTCGCCGGCCAGTCATTTAATGCCTACCTGCCCTTCGCAATACACCAGCCAATCGTCAACCTGGAAACAACTTCCCATCAGAGCGCGGTTCTGAGTGGCTGAATGGTGTGAGTAAGTGACGGTATATGGTGAGAGGACCAAGGCCAATCAGGGAAGACGTCCGACTCCTGGCGAGGTCGTCAGTGTAGTACAAGCTCGAATCCGTGAAGAAGCCGCCGATGGTCCCCCTGGCAACCACCGGCTGGCTATGAAAACGTAGCTTGTAGGAGATTAGGCATCTTATGGTGACCCTGAAGTTTTTTCCCCTCCTCGTTATTTTCAGTTGACAATTAATTTATGTTCTCTAGACATGTAGACTAAAAATAAGTATACTTTTTAATATTTAATGTATTGTAGACGGCTGCGGTGTTATTGGTTATCAAGGCGCTATATATATATATATATATATATATATATATATATATAACTTTTCACTGATGTTAGGAAACGTATTGATTTCTGTTGTACACTAAAGATGACATGCTGTGAAATTAAAAATAAAAATAAATTTGAAAAAAATCTAAATTGTAAGATGTCTTATTTCCTCCAAAGACAAATAACCTAAATTGAAGGACACTTTTTTCCTTGGGTCTCAGGAGGATATCACCTCTTAAATGACCAGATTTTAAGTGTCCGCTTTAAACCTGCTGTTTCATAGCTAAATACTGCCCTCCATTTGCACCAGTATATAGTACACCACTTTGATTAATTGAAATTCAAAACAATTCCAGCGGAAACAATTATTTAAACATCTGTACTGAAATTAATATGTGTTTTCATTTGTACTTATCCTTCTGAAGCAATGTTATATACAATTCTGATACACAAAGCATATTTCCAGACTCAGAACTGATTATTTTGACTAATCGCCTATTTCTTAGTACTTAAATGAATTATTCTGCCTGACCGTTGTTTAAAACAGAGGTCACCAATAGGCGGACATTTTTTTGGTTGCAGTGGACATTGGATTTCTGTTGCTGGTGGAATTTGGCCCTATGAGAAATAGTTGTGGACCCATGGTAGCATGTATTAATTAAGGTAGTCATAGTTATTAAAGCGTCAGACTTTTGCAATAAATTTTGTAGTAAATCTTTTTCTGGGTAATGAACATGCTGGTTTGCCATTTCAGCTGATTTCTGTTCCTCCACGAGAATGGGAAATGCACTTGCTCTGCAAAGGGAGAAGCTCAGTACGCCATCATTTTATAGACAGAGAGCTCAAGCAGCAAAAGAACAAAGTACACAGATACAAACACAGTGTAAACTTAAGACAATGTGCGAGACCATACACGATGACTGTGCAACGAAGTTATGAAAAAGGAGTAAATAAAATTTAAAGTGGTGTAGGTGTGATGTACAGAGTGGCACAGACATATAGCGTGTTATTGTTATTTAAATGCTGTCTAGGCATGTATTATGGCTGAGATGTTGTAATGCAGAAAAGACCCCACATAGGGCTCCTTAAAACACCATCTATGGAATGAGCTCTACTACATCACTGTGATTTCGGGCTGGGTGGAGACAGCTGGCAACTTCACCTTGGCATGGAGGCTGACGTTTCTCCTCTGGCTCCACCCACAGGCAGTTGTGCAATGCAACGTTTCCTTCCAAGAACTACCTCAGTGGTCAAGGTGACATCACCCGTGGTTTGACCAGTACACATCTGGGGCAAGTCAACTGAAACATGTCATCTTGCAAAGATAGAGAGCTCCGCAACTATACCCCAAAGGGCCCGGCTAGCTGGTTCAGAACATGCAGAATAACAATTCACCATCAAAGAAAATCAATCCTGTCCCTGTTGAGTGTGTGTGTGGAACTCTGCTTGTGTTGTGTGCATTTCATTTGGGTCATACAGAAGCTGTTTGAAAAATGTATATGGAAACACTGTGACATCCAATGTAAAAATACTGCCAGATACAGTCATAATTTCTCCACCCTTCTGTGTCTCCATTCATGTTAAAACAGGCAGTCTGGTGTGCATGTCATGAATTGGGGACACGTCAGTATTAACACATTGTATGTGTCATTATATATTAAATATTCCTATAAAGACATAGGTGTGTAGGGATATAATAACAAGGGCCCTATACGTACACATGCCTTCACAACAAAAGGCTCAGGTGGCTTGGTCATTAGCAGTGTCATTGGCTAGCCTGTGGGGTACTTTCTACGGAAACGATTACATCATGACCACAACAAAGAACTCCTTGCTACATAATCTCTCCTACTGGCTGGATGAAAATTAATGTGTGTATAGATTTTGTCCAAAATGTGATGGGAAAAAAAGATAAGTAGTTCAAAGAAAGCAAGCTTTTTATTCCCAATTATTTTATTTATTAAAGACAAAACACCAAAACAAGTCCAAATTATGCTATAAAATGTTTCAAACTGGGTAAAACCTTTAATATTTAAAATATTTTGATATATCTAAAATTATGGATATAGTTTAAGCCAATCTCATCTTTTAACCCAGAGATTTCATGAGTTTATTTGCACAATGAAGGTGCTAATGGAAGTTAGCCCTTAGCCCTGGAAATCTTTGAAAAGGAGAAACAAATACAAATTACAAATAGAATATATATCGAGAAGAGAACTTTGGTTGAAGAAAAACTCTATAGGACACCTGAGGTAGTAGAGACTGGAATAAAACAGCAAGACTTTCTTTACAAAAAAAAAGTACCACCAAGTGAGACAGGAAATGACATAAAAGTTTTACACAATAATTTCAGTCCAGCTCCAATCTGAAAAGGAAATAAGATTACATCACATTCGCCTTTAACAAGGAGAAATAAAATGCATAACACAGACCTGTCAGCTTGCAAAGACACAGAAGGACAAGATGATTCTAAAGGCACTGACAGATCGGTAGGAATTACAGGTGCGACAGATTTACGTAATACTGATTAGATTTTATGAATCTGACAGAAATCGGATTTTTCCAGCATATAAAAAAAAAGAGTGCATATGTTTAAAGCTCTTAAAAAAAGACATTAAAAGAAAGGTAAGAAAATGAACTCAAAGCAAGAACAAAAAAATGTATTTATGAAAAATGTGTGGTATAAAAATACAGGAGTCAAGTACAATAAAATTTAGCTACCAAACTTCACATTTATTTACATTAACTCTTCAAGCTTTGTCACACTTGTACTCAACAGAGAAATAGAAATTTGCATTAAATAAAATCTCAATTTATTTTAAAATGTTCCTTTTGAAATTGTCGTAACACTAGCATTGACATCCCTTGTCCAATTCATTCTGTAGGGATTCCAGATAAAGAGCATAAAATCTCAATAAGCCTCATTATATGTTTAAGAAAACATGTTACATAGCTTAACTACTGTGTTTCATTCTCCTTCCAACTGTAATCCAGAACAACACTTGAAGAGTTACAGCCCTTAAAATAATCTGAACATGCTCTACACATCTAATCCAGAGACAAGCTGATAAAAATAGTTTTGTTCTTTTATTCTGCATCAAGGAAAATAAAGTCTGTAGATCATCTATGCGTCCACAAGTTTGCAAGACATCCCCTCCACCAAAAAGGTGTTTTACAGCATTGTAAGATTAGAATGGTGAAAGAGATTTTAAAGACCTCATCTTTTTCTTTACTTAAAATATATATTTATATGTTCAAGATCATTCCTAAAGGAGTCAACGATTAAGCATTGCTATGTACGAAGGAACAGCACCAAAAGAAAATGGCAAACTGATTACAAAAGGTAGAAATATTTGTTCGGAAATGAAATATTACACTTGGTCATCTGAGGACTTATGAAACTTCCAAATAACATTTCTTTTAAGGTTCACAAGTCTCAAATGTAACAGTGTTAAGGAACCAGCAGGATGTTCACTGTTCACCTGATGTCCAAACTGTCCCAGCAAAACTTTCTCTGGCACATTAAAAAGGTCTCAGACAAACAGAATCCCAGCAGAACCCAAAAAGCAAACACCTTCCCTATTTACACGTATATGAAACATTTCTTGCAATATTAAAAAAAAAAAAATGCCAGATACAAAAATCAAGACAACTCTTTGAAATGCCGATGCCATCCAGCGTTTTTTGCCTACAAAGCAAAGCTTCTGCTAAAATATCACCTTTCCCTGAAACATTTTGAAGATCTCTCAGATTAATTGGCC
>JAODJW010000117.1:1095666-1120515 GCA_026777045.1 Hyperopisus bebe
TGGCTCCTTTCATTGAATATGTAGCAACTTTCATGTGTATGAATGAGCCATTGTCACCTAGCCACGTCCCTACCCCCTTTTATGGCGCTGACGGGGACATATCTGGATCGTGTTTCACCGCTGCGCTGTTCATCAAATTACCATGCGAATGCGTTTTGAATACGTGCTAATGCAGCTATTTAGAATGTGAATAGTGATCTCTGGATGAGAGCGGTACTACATGCCCCCGATGCAGGTAAAACAAAGTTAGGTGACTTGGCAAAGTAAGTTTTTTTTTGCCGAATTAACCTAATTTTAAAAACTTTAATATTTCCGACAATAGGCGTTTTGAAAAGAAGACAGATTACGGATTTATCCAGCGGTTTTTTCATGATTCTACATTAAGATTTCAGCGAGATATAAACTGAAATAGACGCAAAAAGTAGGCTGCATCGCCGATGATGCACTCGACGTCAGAGGGTTCAGAGGATGTTCCACTCATATGCAGCCCAAAGCTCTGTAAACGCTTTACTCCTGACCTCAGTGAGAATTTACCTCGGGGGCCATGAAGGCGATAGTGCCCAGGAGCTGGCCCTGGAACTCTCCGGCACCCGTCCCCTTGGAAGCCAGCCGGGCTGCCGCCCCAAAGTCGGCGATACGCAGTCTCTGGCCTGTGCTGTCAATCAGCAGGTTGGCACCTGTGGGCCAGGGAGCGAAAAATGGCCATCAAACATGACAGGAGTTAGCTGAGATAGGTCACAAGGCCTACAAAAGCATAGCTGATAGAGCTGATGATGATGAAGAAGGTGGATGAAGGTGGAGGCTGCTGGCTGAGGCAGCTCACCTTTGATGTCCCTGTGGATGATCTGGTTCTCATGGAGGTAGGCCAAGCCTCGCAGCAGCTGTTCGGTGTAGTTGACGATCACGCCCTCCTTGAAGGCCCCGTACTTGTTAAGCAGGTGGGAAACAGAACCCCCTGTGTGGAGCAGGACACATGTCACCGCAGGATCGGGGTACCGTTTGCACATGTACAAACAGACCACTGGCAATTTAAAAACACAGATACACCTAAACAAATCTTTGGATTGCTGGAGGAGACCTATTTGACACAGGGAGACTCCACTTAAAACATATTCACATCATTTGTAGTTTTCGTTTCCCAGCATTCCTTGGTTGTTTTCGTTGCACATTGTACTGCATTAATATGTCATGTTACAGCACAAAGATATTACACATAATGTGACCCAGGAATAGCACAGCAAGGCAGCCCAAAACATTTTTCCTTCTTTGTAAACATGGGAAAAGGTAGCGTGAATTAAAACATAACCTAGTTCAATATTTGACAGCACAATTTGTGCAGATAAGTGCCAGAGTTAAAGAACACGTGTCAAGCAGACGGTGCAGGGAGACAGCCCCAAGGACACAAGGTCGTGACCTCACCTGCCATCCACTCCACAAAGAGGTTGTAGTTGTTTTTCTCGCATGTCGCACCCAGCATGCGGATGATGTTGGGATGGTTCAGGTGGCCCATCATGCGGATCTCCTCCCGTAGGGCCTCCACTACCTCCTCCTGCTCCGAGGACGTGTTGCGCACGTAGGTCACCTGGGAGACCAGGAGGTTTGGGTTGGCATTAATAATTGATTTAACAAAATTACTGTGCTCATCCAATTGTCCTAGAACTGTCTGGAAAGAACCAAATTCAGGAGCCCTATAACGGTGTTTCTCAAACTGGTCCTCAGGGACCCCCAAAATGGTCTGGCAGGGAGCTGAGAGAGAGCAAAAACGTGACCATTGGGGGGTTCCCGAAGACAAGGTTGAGAAACACAGGACTTGCCTATGATGTGCAATAACAGAGTAACCTCAATTGGCTAACACCTTTCAGATCCAGAAGCCCCTCCTTAGAGGACTAGTTCGCAGTTCGGGGGAGGTTCCCTACCTGTTTCACAGCCATCAGCGTTCCCGTGCCCACATCCTGGGCCTGGTAGCAGGATGAGAATGCTCCAAGGCCAATCTGCTGGCCCTTCAGCCATTCCGCTCCCTCTCTGTAAGGCTGTTTTGCTTTGGTGTGGCCAGGCAGAGTCTCTGGGGTCTGGGGAGGGCAAAAAGACGACCAGAAAAATAAATCAAACAAGACGAGATGAAAAGAAGGATGGACAACCATCACAAAAGCTGTATTAAAGGATCCAGCTTCAGAAAAACTGGATGTGCTTTCAAGTCAGCAAGAACTGGATTAGTAAGTGCTAAGCTAAGCTACAACACTGTCTCCCAAGCACCTAACTGTGCTGACCACCAGAGGCCACCATCTGTAAGGAGAGCACTAATTACACTGACCACCAGAGGTCACCATCCACAAGGAGAGCACTAATTATGCTGACCACCAGGGGTCACCACCCATTAGTTGAGTCAGCATCATCCTGCCACCCATCGATGGTCCGGGGTAGGTGCACTTACATCCACCTGGATAATGATGACATCCTCCTCCTTGTCCACCTGCAGCTGGGGGATGGTGGGCAGGGCATCCTGCGAGGCAGACATGGCCATGACCATCGCCAGTGCCTCCTCCTCCTCCGCCTCCATCTTCTCCTTGCACTTCTGGTTCTGGCTCACGTCGTCAGCATAAGCATCTTCCTCCTCGCCGGCACCGGGACGCTCCGGTGACAGCACGGCCACCTCCGAGCGGAAGGTGACTGTGCTCCCGGGGATGGGGACGGCACCCTCAAGGAGGTCCTCCATGCTGGAGTTGAGCTCGACCGAGGCCTCCAGGCCCCGGCCGCCATCCTCCACTGGGGTGAAGACGGTGTCTTCGCCGGGGATCAGCGGGGTGCCGCGGGCGTTTCCGGCATGGGCGGCATCTGGTAGATCCAGCTTCAGGTGGCCCCTGCCGAGCTGACCGAGTGTCGTGCCCCCCTCGACAGGGGGGGGGCGGGTGGGCTTTGGTCTATGGATCTGGCCAGAGGCAATAGGACGGGCCTGTGTGAAGACTGGAGCCAGCTTTTCAGGGTCCTTAGCGATGCCGGGGCCTCTCGGGGGTGGAAACCTGCGCTGAGCTACAGGAGAGACCGCCTGCTTGGCGGGGATGAAGGCGTGAGGTTTGACCTTGTCGGGGGTGGGGAGCGGAGGGGGGTGTGAGCCAGAGGGGGATGGGAAGGCCTGGGAGCAGTTGGCGCAAGGAGAAGAGGGGCCCTGGTTCAGCTGCCGACTCCTGGCTTGCACAGGCGGCTTGGTGCGTTCGACGGACACTCCCAGTGTGGGCATTGCCATGGTAACCCCCGCCAACCTCTCAGCAACGTCCTCCGGCCCGCCGGGGCCCCCCCTGCTGGGCGTGCTGGGCTTCTTGCCGGGCAGCTGCACCGTGTGTGTAGGGGAGTTGTTCTCTGTGACGTCAGGGGAGTTGTGTGGCACGGAAGGTTCCGGCAGGCCTTCGACATGGGCCTCCTTGGCACCCAAATGGATGGCCTCTAGGATGTCCATCTCCTCGGCGATAGCCAGCAGGCGGCGGCGCATGCGAGCGTAGTGCGTTGAGCTGGTGGCGCTGAGCATGTCGAGCAGCTTGACGAAGACGTGGGGCACGCGGGCCACCATGCGGGCGGCGCTCAGGAAGACGCGGCGCGACAGCTTGCCCACCATGGAGTGCGAGTTATCAATGGACTGCAGGGCGAAGCTCAGCAGAGCCAGCAGCTTCTGGTACCTGCAAGGGGTTGAGGGCACATACCCCTAAGCCCTGGGAGCGGATATTCTGAACAAAAGATCATATACGAAAACTAATGGTCCCCCCATGCACATACTTGATTTAAGCAGGTACAGGGGAGATTCTAGGGTTTTTTAAAGGTAGGAGCCACAAGAGGGGCCATAATTCCTAGAGAGGGGACCAACTTTATCGTTAGCCAATAACATGTTTAGAATCAGTGACTGGCTGGGGAGGGGTTTCTCCAGGGGCCAATCAGCTTTAAGCTGGAACCAGCACCCATGTGGCTACGGCCCTGACTGTATTGTTTGTTTACTTGTCATATTATTATAATTTGCCAGCAACATTAAGTGTGTATGTATGTGATTTTAAAAAAGAGCAGCAACAATACTGGGAAAACACACTGTCTAACCAATTTTTAACCTTTAATTTGTAGCCTGAAATACACTAAGTGATATAAATAAAACCAGTTTGTCCTTCAGGGCAACATACATTTTATTTTTGGTTTTTTATTCCTGAAGTGAATACTGCCTGTCTTGCAGCCTCTTCAGGCTGTCAGAGTGCAGTGACCGTGACCCCTGCGGACGGGACGCACCTGTCCGCCAGGGTGTGGGAGTGCTGGGCGTCGCCGCCGGTGACTATGTGGGGGTAGAACTCGGCCGGGAACTCCAGCAGCAAGCGGTCTATGAGGCAGAGGCGGCCCAGCAAAGCCTGCCAGTTGCTGGCCTCCGTCTGGGGTCCCAGGATGCAGTTGAGGACGTAGTCGACCCCGCTGATGCCGATGGATCCTGGGGGAAGGGGGGGGTGGGGTCACAAAAGCCATTTTTCCCCTGAGTAGAGACTCCGCACATGAGCGAACACACACCGGGGGGGGTTACATACCAGCCTTCAGGATCTCCCTGCCCACTGCGAGCTCCCCCACCTGGCCCTTACAGAGCTCCAGCAGAGTGGATACAGACAGTTGGCTGGTGCGGCTGGAAAGAGGAAATGTGGAGGTGGGGTGAGCAGGCAGGGCTGGATCGTACACACTGCATCGGATACTCGCCCTGGCTTAATGTGTGCTTCCCTACACAAGTACTGATAATGGGTAATACTGCTCTCCCGTTCGTCCTTCTTAAAACCGTAGCATCCTCTTCAGTCTCCTCTTCTTCTTGTAACTCATTACCTTTGGGCTGGTTTATATCTCACTATCAATATCATCATCTAGTACATGATGAAAGGCCTAACATGCAATTACCTAGCCTACCACTAGATGGCAGAAGTAGGGCATGCACAAGCCACACGGGACACGGGACTACAGACGCACCTGTTGGCATCTGCACACTTCACCAGTATGGTCTCCACCACTGGCCGGAGCAGCTGCTGCAGGCGCGTCCGTTCCGACAGGGAGTGACAGGGGGTGTATACCAGCATGGCCCGCAGTGTTTTCTGGAGGGGGCCACAGAGGGATCAAAAAGGACACCGTTAAAGGCAGTGATCCGGCAGACAGAGCGAGAACAGCCTGTGATAACAGCAGGAAGCAGCCATAGGAATGGCTGGCAAGGATCTCCAAGTGGTCTTCACTTCCCTTCTGGAAAGAAGAACATCCTGAGAATGCTTACACAGCAGCCTTTAATGCTGGAGCAGCACAGCCAGATGCTTGGGTGAACAACAGGCCAAACAGCTCAGAGCACTCCCCAACAGCAAACCGCCCTACAACTGAGAAGGCCAGGCCGGCACTCACGCCTTTGCTGCGGGGCTCACGCCCTTGGGAACGAGAACCCCAGTACCGACCCTGTTCCTGTATTTGCAGAGGCATGACAACGACAAAATTAAACAGCATGAGGCCACGCACCGAGGCGTTCGAGAGAGCGGTAAATTTACACAATTGATGCAGAACACTGGTGGAACAACTATAATCATCTGTTCAACTCAGACTAAAGGGGAATTGCGTGGAATGCCAACATCTTAGACTTCCAGATCAATCCAAATCAGTAAGTCAGTCGATCAGTCAAGTCTGCCTGAAGTGGGATTTAACTTCAATTGTCTTATTCAGAGGGAATAAATTACACACAAAACAAAACAAAAAAATAAACAACAAAGAAAAAAACCACACAAAGTCCACGAAAATAACTTCAGTTGAAGATCCCACCGCACTGCAGACAGGAGACCTCCTCAAAGCCATGATTAAACTCTAAGTCTTGCTCTCCCTTGAGCAGCTAATACCAGTGGTATTTTTAGCCCACGTATACCCCCCCCCCCAGTCACCCACCCTACCATTGTCTCCGTAGAAGAATACACCACTGGCCCATTGGTACGAAACATGCTGGAAAACTTGGAGCAGACAACATGTTTTCAGAAACTCTGCTTGCTGAATCAAATCCCGACGGGGTCTGAACACAGAAAAAATTACGCTGTTTTGCTCTTTGAAAGAGCAAAGTAAGTCACAGATAAACATAATAGCAACAATAAAAATAATAAAAACCTCAGTCCTTTGTGTAGATCCCTGCTGTTCTGTGCACTTCCTGGTAGAAATGAACTTTAAAACTAAACCAGCAATCGACTGTTGACTTGAACTTTGGCCCGATTAAGACAAGCCTGTAGCTGGGTGCCAATTGAGCAGGCCTGCATTCACTCAGTCCTCCAGGACAGGCCTTGTGGTTACGGGCTGAAACCCATTGTGACTCACATGGAACACCCACCTCTACAAGTCTGCTTGGGGTCTTTTTGATCACGACTTATATATTTATACTTTCAATCCTGTGCTTCAATGGCCAACAGCTTCCTGGATGTTTCTTAATAAACTCTTTGGACCTGCTGGGTAACTGAAAATCTACGAGTAGGATAGATGCAATATAATTTTCTACCCCTAAAGAAAGACAAAATAATTATACTTGTAATTCAGGGGAAAAACCCCATTAGACCCAGAAACTGGTAGACCACGTGTTGACAAGTTTGGTTTGGCTCGGGATAAATCGCAAGGAAAGACTGAACTGGTCGTTGCTCAACAAAGGTTTTAATTAGCCAGCGGCTGGTCAAACGGGCCCAGATGACAACGCACCGGTTTATAAACATGCCCTATCTGAAAAGTCTCCCCCCCCACAGGAGGAGGAGGAGGAAAATCTCAGGCATATGGGTGGGGACTTACCAGAGCGGCCACGTAGACCTTGTACACGGGGTCAGCACACACCATGGAGAGGACACTGCAGCAAGACTCCACCACCACGTCTCCAGATGCCTCGCACCCGCCTGCCGCCGACACCACCCCCCCGGGGCCAGCCCCCGGGCAGGAACGCTCCCCATTGGCCAGCAGGAGAGCTCCGCTGACATCGTGGGACAACCGACGCAGTGCCATCTCCCTGATGTTCCAGTTCCTGGAGAAGAGGCAGCCCACCAGCTCCATCCCAAACACCTGAGAAGATGCACATGTGTGGGACACACAGACAGAAACACAGAGTCACACAGAGACATGAGGATGAGGGAATTGGTGAGCCTCACCCTGATCCAGGGCTTAGCCAGCTCCTTGTAGCTCTGGGGAATCTGCTGGACTCCATAGTGGGGAAGCGTGAAGTCGCCCTCCTGTGTCTGCCTCGGGCTCTCGCTGGGGGCCACAGTCTGGCCTTGGGGGTGAGTTCCGGCGTTTTCCACAGGGGAGGCCGGCTCATGGCTACAAGCAAAAACCACATGCGGTCACTGCCTTGAAACAAAGCCCCCACTACAAAGGCTTGCTGTCGTCATCTTAGATTTCATCATCGGCTAAACAAACTTCTAGACTACAGAACAGCCGAAATTCCAATTCAACTTGGTGAGACAACAGGACAGTTGCTAACCCTAAACACAGCCAGCAGTTGGGTTCGGAAGCCATCTTCCAAGAGATGAGTGAGTGACCACAGTATTATATACCACAGTATTATATACATCACGATAAAGTTATTAGTGACGTTTTTAACAAACTTTTACATTATGCAGCTTTAAACAGGAAAATGCACGTTTAAGTAATAGCTCACCAAATAAAGTATTAAAAATCATTATATTTGGTTATATAAATATTGAACTTTATAACTTTTGCTGATTAAAACACCTGGAAACAATGGGTGTGAATACATGCGATTAAGGGCGTGTTCCATTTGATCATGCACGTGCAGATGTGCCCCTACACCAGCCCTCAATGGGGCATTCCTGATTTCGAGCTGCATTCACATGGCACCACAAGGAGCTGCCCCGGCCGGCAGAAAACGGGATGGGGCTCTCCAATGCCTCCAAAAATCCTCCCTTCCGAGGCTCGTCTGCCTCGTGGAGTGCCAGATTGGAGTGGTCCCTCATTTAGTGAAGCGTGTGGCGCCAGAGGTCACAAAAGCATCATGCAGGTGGGGATGAAATAAACAACGTAGACGTCATGGTTACCTGTAAAAGTCATGTGACTTCCACTTGGCCCTGCAGAGCGGACAGATGAGGGGTTCCTGGTTCCTCCTGCACTCTTCGGCCCCTGCAGAGAGGAGGAGACGTTCAGTAGGTTTCCGAGAGACGCTCCCCGATAGCCCATCGGGGGGGTGGGGGGTGAGGTTCAAGGTGTGCGAGCCGACGAATCAAACTTCCTCTGCGCTTTCATACGAAAGTGGAGAGGAAGGCGTCCTAAGCAGTACTGCGCTTTCACGGCCGACCTCCTCAACTCGGAGTCGGCAAAATACAGATCAGCAGAGCGTAACAACAAAACTCAGTTACTCCCGGTTGCACATTTATATAAGCATGGAGGGATTCCGGCAATATTGCTGCTAACTCCTATTAAATGTGAGTATGTCCAATAACCTGACACGAGTACAAGCTAAAATCCAACACCGGCACAAGCCGGGAAAGGTAAGTGAAAGTGGCTGAATGATATGGGTGTTTTGGGGTTACGGGCCACAGGTTTACCATGGCAAGTACCAAATCAGGCCACCCTCTGTGGTGCATCTCATCCTGAGGACCGTGTTTATGTGGTGAAAAAAACAACCCAGGGATTGGGTAGTGATAACGATGGATTAACATCATGGGAGATAAAGAAGTTGCAATTTAAAGCCCTTGGTCCCATACAACAATGAACAGGGTATATAAATGATTCAAACACACAGTTACAAGCGGAGGAAATCTAAAAGCCCCAGTCAAGAGACTCGGTAGTAACAATAAAGTGAAATTATTCATCGAGCTCTTCCGTAGCTCTAAGCTTACATAACACTGAGCCCTATTGTACAGCAAAGGCCAGTGAAGAATGCTAATGTCTTTGATCCGCAGCTCGGAAGAAATTTTTGGGGTAGCAGGACCTTCCAGAAGCATTTTTTGGAAGTCATGAAGACAAGGAAGACCTTATTTGGGTATACTACCATGTGGTTAGAGTGGGAGCCAGTTACAGTTAGACTCCTGATCTAGGGTACAAATTCTAAATCTATACTTTAAAAATGTGCATCCTATACTACACTCCACTATACTATACTCCCCTATACTATACTCCCTAATACTATACTATATCATTCAATTACACTTATATTTTCTTCTCAAACAAGTCTTTAGCAGCCCTGTCTCATAATTGTTAGCTATTGTAGGCATTGTAAACTCAAGTTGAGGCACAGAGCATAGACAAGCTTGCAGCACACCTATGTCCTCCCCCCAGCCCACCCCCCCAGCCCCGGACAGGGGGCCAAGGGCAAAAGAGAGCAGCTGGGACTCACAGATGGACATGCAGTGGTGGTGGAGCTTGTTCCTGCAGCCCTCCTCACAGACAGTCAGGCTTTCCTCATCCAGCATGTCCAGCAGACAGATGGGACACATCTGCTCTTCCTCGTCCTTCATGCTGCCGGGTAGGAAACAGGGATGAAACCTTTCCAGAACGTTCTAGAACAGCACCTCTGACCATTAAACCACCACACTACTTTGCCTCAAAATCCTGAAAGACCAGAAGCTCCGTCTTCCAATGGACGTCTCAGCATTTTACTACATTTACTTCAAAACAAACGACACTACACCATAGGCTTTGGTCACCCTAAGCATACGACTCCGTTTGAGACTGCAGTTTTCTCCTCACTGTAGACCTGTGGTTCTAAACTGATTTAGCCTCAGAACCTACATTTTTAACTGGTCATTAAGTAATGACCCCAATTAAAAAAAAGAAAAAATTAACCAAATTTCATTTCACAAAATCATACTGCAGTAATAGTAACAAGAAGATACAGAGCATAGTGTAGTAACAATGGTGCAATTCTTTCATAAACAGCCAAAAGAAAAGGCCAACAACAGAAGAAAAAAGAAATCAAAATTTTTAACCCCAACCCACTTTTGGGTCACAACCCACGAGTTATGATTAGGTCTACAGCAGTCATTCACATCACCTCAAAGCTGCAATGAAGCTCACAGGTCATACCTGTTCTCGTTGCTGGATGTCGATGTGCTGGAGGCACAGGATGTGTGCGAGTTGGACATGCGGGAGACAAACTTCTGAATGGTGTTCCTTGAGGGGGCCTTGATCCGCGAGCTTCGGCGGTTGTGATACTTCTGGAACAAGCTCTCCACCTACACACCATGTAAAGTGAACACACAGCAAGTCCCTGAAGCTCTGTGCTAATAACTGCTTCCTGTAGGCAGGTGAGGCCTCACAAGTATGTTCAGGGCACCACCTCGGAGGACAAAACAAAATACGTTGGGCGGTGATGTAAGGACAACGTGACCCCTACTTGACCTCACGCAACGAGGTCAAGTATTCACTCACACCCTCAGATATCTTGTTGATTTCATGGTGCACCACCTTTGCCTGACATTACCTCAAAGTTCTTCAGGGTCTTCCTCCAGAGAAGAGCGTCTGACGGCTCCAGCTGGAAGACTCTCAGCATGACGAAAAGCACGTGGATGCAGAAGGTCCCCCTGCCACAGCTGCAGGTCTGCGGGGCGAGAAGGATGGCTTCAGAGTCGCACAGTTGCGAACGTACACCCCCCATTGCATTTTCACAGGAGGCTGAGGGGACCTGACCTGGCCCTAGGCTAGAAGGAATTCCCCTCCAGTTCAGATTCTTCTTAATTTGTCCTTCCCAGACTTCCCAAGACTAAATATTTACACAAGCGGATGAAACATGCTGACTACACCAACATCAAAGTGGCGTTAGCGGCTACTTTCATACTAAGCGGCTTTTTCTCCCAGACTATAGGCAGTAAACACCCTCCAGAGGAAACACAGTTTGATAAACTTTCATCCCAGGCATTATTTCAACACCTCAGACACAGACAACAGCAATACCTACACGTCCAAATACTAGCCTGCTAGGGTGTTAGCTAATCGGCTAGTAGTAGTGTGAAGTATGCTGAGGATACCATTAGGACAAGGAAGCCGAAAAGGCAGACAAGGTCATCAGGGAGACGCTCAGTAAGCTGCCTCCTTCACCAAGGCTACTAAATAATGACCCCCGCCCACTCAAAAAAAAATAAAAGTAAAAAAAATACTTGAAAATAAAAGTCCAAACACCCTTAGTAGCATAACCATCCCCACCTCTAATAACAGGCTGATGAAAAGCGATTTCATTGCAAATAAATGACAGCGATTTTTTGAATTCCAATTGTTCTTACAAACACACAGGGAGAGAAAAAAAACGGGGGCAGACAGTAACAGACATGGTTTCTTTTTAAAGCAAGTGTTATTTTTAAACATTTGCGCTGTTCAGATGGGACAGCCAAAGTAAAGGTTACAAGCCTCAGGCGTCTAAAGTATTAGTGCACAGTGTAATGCTCATGTTTTTAAACCTAAAAAGATAATAAAAAATGCTTCCCTTTTTCTCTTCAAAGCAAAACACATGCTCTTTAAAGCAAGATAGGAGAATGAAATATGCATCTTTAATAGCGATATGTATGTTGAAGATATCATGATCTGTGTAATACAATATTTACCCCGACAACCTAAATATTTGGCAAGTTAAAACTGTTCCCCAAAAAAGTCTTATTTTCTCTTCCTCAATATCGACTTTGTTTTCTTTTTTCATGCTTTTGGTCACATTACTGAACACATGTTCCAAGTGTGTCTTGTGACTGAAAGGCAAAGCGCTACCTCTGGTAGGCCACAAATAAACACAAAACAAAAAACAGATCTGGGAATAAAACCTTTAGTTATCGCATAAAGGCTGGCGTGAGGAATACAGCCACCAAACACAGTTATCCTGGCTATCCTTCAGAAGAAGTGAGTGCCTGTAAACACACAAGAGGTTCTGTAAGCATAACTCCACCATCTATCATCTCCTTCACCTGTGGCCCAATGAAAACCCTGTATTTGTTGTCAGGGCTGTCTCCTCCAATCAGGAAAGAGTTGGGTCCTATCTGCTGCAGCAGGTAGAGGCGGGCCCTCATCACTTTGTTGACACGGCGATTGGTTTCCTCTGGACTGTAGGGCGAGAAACCGTCGGGGGAGGGCGCTCGCCTGGGGGGGGTCACCCGGCCACTTTGGAACTACACAGAAAACACGCACATGGCTGAAACGCCCAGACACACTCACACGTGACTCTCCTGTGTTAGTCAATGGGGGTTAACCCACGGCCTCGCCCGTTTTGACTGAAGGTGCAGTATTCATCAATCGCTTAGTTTTGTCATAAATTTTCCACAGCTTGAGCTTGACAAAGGGCCAATCAGATTGTTTCTTGACATGTAGTTGATGATAAGCATTAAAGAACATGCGATAACAGAAAAATTAGAGTATATATTGAGGTGGGGAACACGTCCAAACTGTTTTAAATCAAGTGTTCGGATCCGTCGACGATCCAGTGCCCCGACCCAAGACTTGGTAATTACCGGCACCGGGGAGGCCCTCTTCCGACGCACGCCAGGTGAATCGGGTTTGCTGACAGACCGGCCCGAGGAAGAGGAAGCTGAGGATGAGAATGGTCCAGGTGACGGGCTCCTCCTTCCTCGAGACGGGGGCGATGTGGTCTGGGCATCAGGCCCTCCACCATCGGCCCCCCGGCAGCCCGCCTCACTTCCATCAGGCCGTAGGGGGATGGGCTTCACGACCTGCCAGCAGGGGGGGGCGGGGGAGTCAGCTGAAAGTGTGCTTTTCACTCCCCAGAAACATCACTATTTAGCTTAAACTTTTCGTTTTGTTTCCAGCTAAATCCAGAATATGTCTTTGCTGCAGGTGCAATGAAATGCACCAAACCATCTACTGAAGTTAAGAGAGATCCACCTAGGGCAATTAACACCGCTAGCGGGCCATATTCCACGTTGATCTGTTGAGGGCCTGGGGGGCCCCCACAAGGGACTCACCACGGGGCCCCTGCGGCTCCGCCTCTCCAACCACTCGTGCTTCCAAGTGGGCATGCAGGTGGCCTTGAGTTTCTCGCGGATCATCCGCTCCTCCGGACGGTCCTCCATCTTCTGCAGGCCCCGTGGCGTGTCCTTGCTCTCCATATCGCGACTGGTGCGGGGAGGGGGGATAAGTGGTGTTAGAGACCAGCGGTCTGTATCTGCCGCCCTTCCTGTTCAGTCCAATACAAACCCACACGGGACATGGAGTCCAAGCCGCCAAGCACCACAGGAACAGTTTCTTACAAAAAGGCTCTGAAGTAACCAAGTGCTTGTGTGATTCTAAGCTACGGCATTCTGTTCTTTTACATTTACAGTACATTTTTTCATTTATTTAGCAGATAGTTTATAAACTAACAACCCTTTTTTCCCCGCTTTTAAAAAGCTGGATCAGACAGTCCTGGGAACAACTTGGGGGTTACGGGCCTTGCTCAGGGGCCCCATGGTGAAATCACCCAGGGATTTAAACCAACAACCTTCTCATCACAACCACAGCATTGTAGCCGTAGCCCCAACTGTGAAAACTACAGTCACTCAACGGTATTGCTAAGCGCTACTAACAAGAAAGCAACATGATGCCATCCTGAAAACTCGAACAGGCCGTGTGTGTGGACTGACTGACCCCGAATGGGCTCCTATCAACCAAAAAAAAAAAAAAAGAGCCATTCTGAGCACTGGGCTTCCGCAGCACCCAGTGGTGTGAAAGACCAAGCCAAACATTTAGAGAATCCGTCAATGTATTTTTACAGCAGAGCCCTTCCTTAAAGGACAGAGAAAACAGACTAAACCACCCCCACCCCCCCCAGCATTATTTAAAGGCATCGGGGGGGGCACGGGACAGCCCAAACTGGAGGATGTTATGATAAGACGGCAGAGCAGTCAGGGAGCATTAGAATTACAGAGCCTCGCATAAAAACAGGGCCCCTGACAGCCGCAACACGAGGGCTGGGCACGGTCTGGGGGGCTGACAGAGAGATAGGCAGTTTCGGTAATGACACCTGGCACTTTCACAGGACTGCCTCAGGGGGCGCCTTAATAAAACTACTAAACACAGCACCCCCTTGTGAAAGTATGACATCCTGCAAGTGTTGCACTTTCAGACAACTACAGAACCCACCAGAAAATCGTCCAAGAAAAAAAAAACATGCAAATACAAATGTTTAATGTATGTGCGTGCATGTATATATAAATTATGAATACAACAGTCAGATCTGCAGATGTTTAGAGTTATCTTTTGTTTATTCAATTAACTTACATTTGAAGGACCCTAGTACTCTAGTTTTGAATTCTCTACGATACACTATCTTGCTCTGGCCAATGTTTATCTGCATGAGAGAAGCTGACCCTGCACTGCAGGCCTGCCAAACGAAACCACAATGCAGCCAAGAATTATTAACTAACACGTGATAACAGATCTGCTCAACACCAACCAGCATGTGGAGTTAAAAAAATGCTAAAGATGTATGTTAAAGTGAACACAGATAACAGCAAGTGTTATTCCCAGATTTTCTTGCAGATAATCACTGATTATTTTTTTACATGAAGGACAAACAGTCACTACTACAGGAACATTGAACACAGCGTAGCTGAAAAACACAGGAATTAAAACACGACTTCTGACATGGAGTCAGCTGTCTGTGTAAGCCAGCAATTCCGCACGTTGCGCAATAATAATTACAATAACGACCGATAAAAACCGTAAAGATAATATCCAGAATAACAAAACAGTTTGTAACATTGACCTGTGGTTGCAAATTCAGATTGGCAGCCAATCATTGATAGTGTAGGATAATGTCAAATTATGGCTCTATTAACCTTGTAACCGCTAAACACATGTAAGCACATTCAAGATGTAACGGATTGCAACACAAACAAAAAGTTAAACCTTAAAACCCATCTAAATTGAGAAAAAAACAACTTACAAGTATAATTCTGAATCCATTACCCCGTCTGAACACTGACTGTAAATAGTGTCAGACCTGGTTACCCGAGAGATGCATGTTTCCGTAGGATACAGAGCACCGCTAAATGAAAGAGATTAAAAAGTCAAGGCGAGAAATACTTCCTGCTCGCCAAAAACTAGAAGAAGATTTAAAGACACCACAACCAGGAAATGTGTTGTACATACGTCGTAAAATAAGAGCAACTAACACAAGCCATCTAATGAAAATGAAAAACTGCACAGGTTATTTCACATTTAACTGACATTGCCACAGAAAGACAATTTCATGTTTTGTCCATACTTTCGTGAAAAAAAAATGAAAATGGAGTTGTAGTGAGGACTGGAATCCAGAAGGTGGGAGGGAAGTATCCTGACTTTTAGTGTAAGATGTCCTTTTTAAAAGGTGAATGTTTGTACTGCCAATACAAAAAATAAGTTGTGTAAATTTGACTCACGACCTATAATTTGGAAACATTATAATCTCTAGGCAATGTTTTTTCTGATAGGAGACCTTTTTATACAAAAACCCTCCTCAGTATAGCCATTGCAAGCATTGCAAGCAACATGGACAGAATACTTCAGTATTAATGCGTTTCCCCAACTCTTCCACACCCCACAGAGTGTGGTCTTTAAAAGCAGACCATCATAAACACATAGCCTCACTTTATGGAAAGTACATCAAGACCTTCAAAAAGCTTGACTCATGGTTAAAATGTAAGAGAAAGCAAGGTTGTATTTTTTTAACCAGGATTCCTTTGAAACTGCAAAAAAAAATTGTGTCCCAGGCCAGGATAGAAAGGGGACGAGAGTTCAGCATGTCGACTTTGGGTGAAACAGAAAGGCAGTAACCTGGCTCTCATGTGACAGCAATCCCACAGTTCTGCTGGCCGGGGAACAAAGAGGCATTGTGGGCCATGCAGGTGGGATGCAAAAAGGCGCTGCAGTGGGGAATCTATTTCAAGCACCCACATAAACTGAGACCGGACCCTCAGAGAGTGTCTGAGTGTGTGTGTCTCAGTTTGTAATTATTACATTGAGGGGACCAGATTTCCCAATAATGTGTTTAGAAATCAGTAACTTTTTACCTGTGGGGACTTACAAATCTGTGAATCCAATCAAAACACTAAATGTGCCAAAAGTCTTGTACTAAGTTACTTATGGATAGGCTTAAGGCTGGGTAGGGGTTAGGGTGGGATAAAGGTTATGCCCCTAGATATGAATGGAGAGTTCCCATAAAAATATAAATATTTGGAGTATGAGTGTATGTGTGTATGAGAAAGATAGGGGGAGGTAGGGAGGGAGGGAGAGAGGGAGAGAGAGAGAGACTTTATCAGGGACAGTGGGCCCCACACTCAAAGCACAATGGGGGCACCTGGCATTGTTGGGACAATTCAGTAGGATTAACGGACGACCACAAAAGACTGCAGAAAAAACCCATATAATTCTTAAGGAGTCGGAGCGTTGTACAGACCATAAGAGGAGCGGTAGAAGGAACTTCTATGACCAAAAGGCTACAAGTTCCATGAAGAGGACTTTTGCAAACACAGAGTATACAGCTCAGATGAAGCGAGGACTGAACCGTGAATGTTGCTTTTAAGAAAAGGGCAGTGAAGAGAACACTGGAGCTGCATCCAAACATGGCGACCGTACACAAACACAGCAACTGTAACCAAAGAGAGCAGGAACACAGGTCTCAAAGCAACGCTAGACTTGATCTCATCTGTCGGTCCAGCAGTGAGCTTCAGACTCATAGCTGCACATCTGGATTGAGGGTCACAAGTGGAATCCACTGTCTGGTCTCCTTGCTGCAGACGGAGTGTACAGCAGGAATTCTGTACCATAACCACCTTATAATATATGTTAAAACGGCAGGACAGAGTCCAGACGGTCCCCCACAGGGACAATATACCGTTTACATACAGGATGTCCTGCCTCTCGCAGATTAAACAGTTGACTTCTCACCCCCAGGATTGGAAGATGAATCCTGACAAATATCTCTGAAGCCACAGGCAGCAGCTGGTACAAGTTACATGCTCATTGTAATATTGCTCCACAGCTTCACAATGAACCAGGTAATGCGTCAGAAATAGAACCAAAAAGGTCATGCGGTGTTAAGTGGGGTGAGTGAGTGTATGTGTGTGTCTGTGTGTGTTGGGGGGGGGGCTTGAATGCCCAAGAGCAGTCCATGATCTCCTATTGCCCCATTCATCTTTAGCGGACCCACGTTTCACGTCGTAACAATACTCATTTTCAGAGCGCTTTCCGGAACCCAGAGCACCCTGATAACTGGGTTGGCTGGCAAAGCAGCACTCCATGGGAGAATTCAGGCCGGGCGGCAATGGAAGGCACGTTAACGGTGATCAGGCAGAGCTGAGCCAGGCTGGGCTGGGCTGGGAAAAAGGGGGCGTGTAACTAAATGTTATCTTTGGCATCAGGTAACCATGGAGAAGTCTCTATCTGGAGGGGGGCTGTGGGATGAGAACATGAGACACTTACAGTCCATCACAATTACTTTTCTAAGGAACCCTGAGCTGGCAAACTGGTCTCAGAACATTGACATGGCTATGATAGCACATTGAGGTCAGTCACTTGCCTGATTTTGGAAAAATAAAATCAATAAAATTCCAGTCAAAATTACCCCCCATCCCAAAAAAAACCACAGGAACCCTCCCTAAGAGATATGTGATACTCTAAAGTCAAGACTTCCTCTTTCATGTGCACGTACAGCACAGTTACAAAAACAAACAGAAAAAAAAGGTTCATGACAGGAAATGACTCGCGGCAGACATCCTGAGCGCAGGGAGGACGTCAGAAACCAGGACAAAGACGGCTGATTTTTTCGCTGCGTCTGTATCTCACACTGAATAAAACTGAAACCCTGAACAGCTCTGAACAGTTAAGCGTTTACTAAATTGTGTAACATGCAAATGCAGTGCAGCACTATTGTATCAATTCTTCATTGCTGGCAATTGAGAACACAATGTATTGTGTGATTTTGTATGTGCGCACGCGCAGGTTTGTATACATCACATGCGGACCAGACCTGTTGCGGGGATTCGATATAAATGCCTCAATTTTATTTAAAAAAAACTGAGAATACAATCAAAAAAACTAAAAATAGCCAAAGTCTTATATTTTGTTTTGGTTACTTAGGGTTAAGGTTAGGGCTGGGTAAGGGTTACCATAGTTAGGATTAGGGTTATGCCCATAGAAATGAATGGAGAGTCCCCACAATGACAGAAATATATGAAGTGTGTGTGGCGCACTTTTGTGTCCTACGTCCCATGCTTACTGGGCTGGACTTCATGTTCACTGGGATCACAGACTAGATAAGCAGTTATTGAAAAATGCATGGATGTCACCATCCAGATGTCACGTGCCAATCTGAAAAATCAGAAAGCCTGGCGCCACCCAACGAAAGCAAAACATACTGCAAGAATTTAAGCTGCAAATAAATGAGGCAATGGAGGAGCGTAGCAAAATAGCCTGGTGACCACATCCAGGCCAGCCAGAGAGGGGCTTCTGTTTTACCTCACGCAAAGCCTCTTAGTGGCTGCCTGACGCCCCACGCTCTCTGCCAACAGAGGGCTGGGAAGCTTCCTGGAGGGCGTCACAGGAGATCGACTTTCATTCAACATTAAAAACCCACCAAGGGGTTGGAAGACTCAGCCACAGGCTGCATTCGTCAAGACACCGTGTCACAGTGACACCGTTCTGGCAGATTCTCCTGTGCTCCCCCTGTCGTGCTGAGCCAACAGAAGATGTTAATTAGGGTGAGAGCATTTGATCGACTGCAATGTGCGTTCAGCATGAAGTGAATAATCAACAGGACTTTCACTTCAGGAAGGTCACTGCACAGAAAATATGCTGCATATATGACAAATATCTAAATTTATAAACGATTTACTAATGACAAAATAAGACTTTCTTAAATAACTTGGCAGTAGTTTGTAAGATTCAGTTTGTATAACTGCCATTTTAAAAATGCTTACATAAAAATTGCTCATCCCAATAAACTTTTTATTTATAAAAATCATAGTCACAGACATGAGAATCGTATCTCAAAGGAATCCATCGCTTATGCGACAGTGATATAACAGATATTTCTAGTCATCAAAGTCATGTTAAACGAAAACAGGTTAGCAACAGAAAAGCAGTTAGCACAGGAAGACGACTGGAGACATCCATAAAACCCTCTGTGGCGATCCTATACCGATTTGTGGTTTGCCCTGTCGCCATGGCTCTACTTAGATTTACAATAATGCTCTCAAAGTAAAGAGGTTTTTACTTGCCTGAATGTGAAATACGTACACCAGTCACACCTTTAGCTCATTACTGGACTGTATGCATCCAGTCTACTCTCCACTTGTTTTTCTATGAAGCATTATAATACTGGATTGTTTTATCCGATATCATGCATCAGTTGGATGCAATAATGTAGATCATTTTACTTGACACTGACTTTCATTCCAACAGCTCCACCATCTACACCTCCACCTAGATGTATCTTCTCACTGAGGGAGCCATTTGCATCAGTAGTAGTATATTTTATGCACCAGTAGGGGTGATGGAGGATTCTAGAACTAACAGGAAACAACAGGCAAAGCAAAGAAGTTGCATACGAATATTTAAAATTAAATTTCATGTGATTTTCACGAGCGTTACTTTTGTGGCAGGAGGATGTTTAGTGATGCTTGGGGCCATCTTGAAAACCTGAGGATGTGGTCTTAGCGGCTGGACACAGGAGTTTCCAAGAGACAAATAAGTGGTGAAAATGCACAAACAGCGTAATTCCCAGGGGGCCAGACACACCCAGACAGGTTGGATCGACTCTGAAATTAGGAACTGTCACATTCAAGGCTTGGAAAGGACTTTTATTTTTGGAGGTAATATGAAACTTCTGTATTACTGCAAATAACTCCCAAATAACTTCTGAATTTAGAGCAGTCGGTGACCGATGGCCCCACATTCTGCCGTTTCGCCAGCCACAAGCCCCCACGGTGCCATAACTATTGTGAAAACACAGTTGCCAAGGACACTGAAGCCAACACACTTATAATCCAGCGGGCAGCCAGGATTGTAAAACCACAGGGGTGTCGTCTACGCAGGAAACAGCCATGTTACGGCAGGTTATGGATGGGCAGTCTGAGCAAACTGGGGAAAGGTGAGGTGTCAAGATCCACAGCAAGATGCTGTTTTAATTCAAATAAAATGTTTATACAGGTTTATGGTAATACTTTGCAGATACCATGTTCTTAAACTTACTGGGAAAGAGAAAAATCAGGACGATAGCAAACTAAAGGTCAAGCCATTGTTTTTGCAGGTGGAGAGGGTGATGTAGGAGGTGTGTGTGTGTGTGTGTGCGCGCGCGCACATGCATGCGCGCACACACACACACACACACACACTCGCAACTTTTTCATCCCAAGGCTCAGTGCTGGGTTCCGGAATGCTCATGGAATGTGGCGAAATTCCTTCCACCACCCATTGCCATTCGAAGCACTCAGCCCCCACAGTGGACCATGACCCCGTCACCCCAGCCCCACCCCCGTCCTCTGGCTTCCACCTTCTGTTCACTGTGGGGGGGCCAGAACGTTTAACAATTCTTCAGAAGAGCCGACTGCCCCAGTGCCCGGCAGTAAAACAAGGAAATGGCCTTGTTTTTGTGGCCAAGGTTATATTTTAGATGGAAAGACATCTCACTGAACCATGAGTACCGGGGGGGCGTGGGGGGGAGGGGGGATTCCCAGTACTCTCAAAAAGCAGGCCAAAAGCATAGTGACAGTCCAGTAAACCCACTCCTGAATCAACTGATCTCAGTTTTTACGGACTGTCTCGTACATCCAATCTACCCCCCTCCCCCCCCCGACAAAGTCATGCACCCCTCCCACCAAAACTCCTAAGTGATACGCCCAACAAGTCAGCATGATTGTGCAGAGTGTGCTGACAAGTAGACAGCCAATTAATGGCCCCACTACCCTGGCATGCTAGAAGTGGAGCACTGCATGCTGGGAAGGGGGAGGGAATCCACCCTCCATATCCCTAAACAAAACATAGGCCAGCACATTAAGAGCGGGCAAAGGGCTTTGGGCGAGAGCTTTCAGAGAGGCTCCATGAAGCGGTGGGGCGGAACGGTCACCGTTTTAACATTTTCCCGGTTACACAAGATAATCCGAGAAACTGTCGATTCAACAAACACGGTTCTCAGAACTACGTGAGAGTTCCCGCTTCACAGTGGCACGTAATGGGATGAGTTGCTCAACATTCGTAACCGTTTACTCCCCATTTCAACCAGTGCCTTTGGATTTCCTATACAAAAAGAAGTCAGTGAGCCAAGAAGAAAATACAGCCAGTGCAAACAGATGTGAGATGTTCACTTGTCTTGAACACGGATTTCCTGGAGCAGCACCCACATTCTGCATGTCCGCTGAGCCTTGAAGCGGAAATGTGGAAATGCCCGTTTGCTGATCACTTATGGTACAGTCCAGTAAAAGGCTCCCTCGCTTCATTTGGATGTAGATGGCTTGAGAGAACTCAACGCCTTCAGAAACCACCTCTAGAAGGTTTATGCAGGGCCAAGGGTATCAAGTACGCTCAAATATTGATTCTAAAGGTTCCGCACTGGGCAAAAGGAACCAAGAGCCTTCACATATTGAGATTCAGATACCAGTTCTAACAGGTTAGTACCAGCAGGACACACACTACTAGCAGAGCATTCCTCTGAAGTTAAAGTGTGGCCTGTTAGCACGCAAGCAATTTAGCATTTCTTGAAACAGCGTCCGTCTGTTTATAGTCTCACAGTTCATCATGACCCTCCTTAAGCGTCAAAGCAATTTCGCAGCCGGTATCTTGTTTTATATGCATCGCAAATATGCATTTCATAAGAAAACAAGAGCCCCTCAGAATCTACAGCGGAATGCAGAAGCTATGCCGGGGTGCTGGTGGCCTTTTCTTGACGCCGCCACTGTACCAAACAAGCTAACATTAGCATTTAAACTGTTTCAAATAAACTGAGCAAGTGAAAACATGCCTTTGAGCGTGCCGGTGTCAGGCTAGCTAAAGCACTACTCCACTCGACCTTTACGGCAGCACACGCTAACTTTTTAACCTTTAAGGGCATCACTACAACCTTAAAAAATAAGCTACTAAAAGCTAAACACAGACATCAGACACTCTCGGTCTGGTGTGCAGCATGTAAACATCTATGTGAAGCTATATGCATTTATTGCAACTCCGTCGCATTCAAATAGCAGCTCTTACAGTAATAAAGAAAAAGAAATAAGGATTCTGCAAGAACTCATGATGTGGTTGTTAATTTCCAAGCAGCGGAAAAGTGTGAAGGCAGGGCCATGTACTAATGAGAGCTGACATTGGGGAAAAACAATGGAGCCAACTCTCTCAGGCCCAGCAGGTAAGTAAGTTAAAACAAAAACTATAACCCCCTCAAGAGAGTAAGGGGGTGTTGCTATATGGTGTACCTGGGCCTGAGAATCGTACCTGGAATCGCTCATAACCCTTTGTGCACCGATTCAAACTGCGAGCCGGCCTCTCACCTGTACCCACAATCCCCCACTAAAAACTGTCACAATCACACGTGCGACACAGATGATTCACCAGGAATTTGGGCCACTTCTACCGAGAACCAGATGTATGCCCACCCCACACAACCACCAGCACCCCCCACACCTACCCGCACCCCCCCGAGACCCCCCTAACTCTCCTGTTTGCTTCCTCTTCAGGTCACCGGCAAACAAATCCTGGGAGTTAAATTTTGATGTTCAGTCAGACAGCTGGCCTGTCCCGACTCAGCAGTACAAATTTACAGGCCATAAAGCAGCCCTCATCAATATGACCACCACAGCAAAGCAGAGACACAAACCTCCATAACAAGCAAAATGAATGCAACAAAATGAAAACAGCAGCAAAACAAAAATGGTAGCAAAACAAAAACAGCAAAACAAGCAGCTGGCTAATCAGCCTCTGCATGCTCGGACACCAGCAGCTTCATTACTAGTTGTGGAAAAAACTCCTGCCACTTGTCTTTTTTGCCACAAAGTAACCTTCAGCTTGTACACCTCAACTGTACACAGCAAAAGTAATCCATTTGAATCTCTGGTTAACTCCTGGCTTTGATAATGAATTTTCCCTCATGGATTCCAAAATAAGACGATACATGACGGACAGACGACAATGGACCATAGCACTGCTGCCCAAATTCTCCATGATGTGCCTGGAAGCACAGGGAGGTGCCTCTCAACCTGGGCATGGGGAGCCCCAGCTTCTGCCAGGGCAAAGCTGATAGGATAGCAGGCAAACAACAGACAATCCGGACAGCTAGACTTCTATTCGGCTCATTACTCACATCATCGTTCATAATAACAGGATTACAGGAGATGAGCAAACAAACAAGAACTTGGCCAGCAGCTACCTAAGGTGTATTAAAGGTGTCATTATCAGTTCTCAGGTTTGCTGAGACATGCAGAAGATTCAGTCTATTATCTTACTGCCAGCCACAGGGGACAACTGCTAGTCAACCATCCAGACCTTTGATTTTTCATAACTGATGCTCTACATGTATCTCACAAAATTATAAATCAGACATTGACATAGCTGCATTTCATCAAAAAATAATATTTGTTTGAAAGAATAACATAATTTAACATTATAATGGAAGCAAAATTAAAAGTAACAATAAAGATAAGCAAAAATTAAGTCTCTCCTTCAAAATGTTACTGATGTCTTGCTGGATAGTTGGATAGTTAGATAAACTCAGTTCCTGTTTCAGTTCCTTTAGGAGCACCTCAGCCATTCCATGTATTCAGTAAATTTCTCCACCAACTCAATTATTTAACCTGATTTATTAAATAACTCAGGTGACATATTGATTATCCGAACAAGGTGGGGTAGTGGTTAAGTCAAAAACACACATGGGTATATTGGACGGCTGCTGCAAATACTGTGATTTTAGGAGAGGTTCTGAAATTGGTATGCTAACACACTTTGACAGGGATGATAAAATAGCTTTACACCAACATGAAGATCGTTTAAACATCAATTTCTTTGACTGCCTAAGACTTTCGCACAGCACTGTATAAACAAACTGACAGCTACCCGCAAAGGAGCTCCTGAACAGAGCTGTAACTCAGATGATACCTTCTCTGTAGGCTTCAAACATCAACGTTAGGTTTCAAATTCAGCGAAAAGTCTAATGATCTGAGGTCTCCATTTTCAGGCCTACAGAGATTTCTGTAGAAGCCCCAAAAGGAAACATGTCTAATTTTGACTGTTTCTTGAAGTGTATGTAAAATACCAGGCTGGGGAGGGGAGGTGTGGGGTATCTGGCTTTATACATTGGACAAAAAGGAAATACATGTATATTCTTTAGGGACAACAAATCGGTTTTACTTTTTTAGTGTGATGGTTAGATTGGCAGAAGAACCTCCAAACTCTGTAATGTAACACCGGCATAACCAGAGATCCTATAGACCAGTGTTTCCTAATCCGGTCCTCAGGGGCCCACAGACAATCCAGGTTTTTGCTCAAACATCACACACAGAACTTGTTCACTATCAGACGAAGCCTTGGGTTAGACACTGAGACAGACACAGAAGCCTAAGGACTCTAACGTTCACTGTCAAAGGTAGATAGTTCACGTCCAGAGTCAAGTAAAAATCCAGAGCAACCAGCTAAGTGACTGGTTACTTTCTGAACCTGAACTATCCACTGCTAATCAATGAAAGAACTGACTGAATAAAACTCACTACTTAGCCATCTCTATTTGACACATTTTTGCCAGGATGCAAAAAAACAACGAGAGTTTTTTTTGTATTTTTATTTTTTAGTACTCAAAAGAAGAAGAATTTGACTACTTTGACCAAATGAGGAGATCACATAAGAGAGGCTGTGATTTTGGGCCTGTGATTTTGGGCCAGCAGCAGCAGGAAGAGCCACCGGCCAGGG
>JAODJW010000117.1:1142302-1174767 GCA_026777045.1 Hyperopisus bebe
CGGTTCGACTTCTGATATTCAGATCGAGTTCTAGGTCAAACTGGTTTGTTCGACTTTCAAGAAATTCGAGTTCTAGTAAGTTCGAGAACTGAGGTACCACTGTATTTATTTAGTAGACACTTTAGTAACAAAAGTATGTAGTAGTATACGCTTAGGCCTAGAACATAACCAGTATGTTCGTTCATCATTAATCAATTCATGACAGTTCATGTATTTCATGGGGAAACCTGTATTAGTTCATGAATTGTTCCTGAGTAGTAAATCAGTTAATAAGTATATTTTGCCCCCTCAAGTGAAGTCTTGCCATTATTAAATAATTAGTTAACCCTTAACAAACACAGTGCCTGAATTAAATACATGAAGTGTCATGATTGATTAATGATGAACAAGCATGGGGTCAGTATGTAACTAACACTTAGTTGGTTAATGCATTAAGTAAACATGTACTACTACATTATTCATGTGCCCTCAAGTAAAGTGTGACCGACACTTTTAACCAAAGTGACGTACATTTGAGCAGGGTCAGACCATTCCTGGAGCAACTAAGGTTAAGGACCTTACTCAAGATCTCAAGGGTGAGATTCGATAGATAGATAGATAGATAGATAGATAGATAGATAGATAGATAGATGATAGATAGATAGGTAGATAGATAGATAGATAGATAGATAGATAGATAGATAGATAGATAGATAGATAGATAGATTAATTGATTGTCCTTACATTTGAGTATACATTTAGTTTTAATCAAATTAAAACATTTGCAAGCATGACACACTGTATTCTACTCTCTCAGTAAATAAAATCTCACTTTCAGCAGTGCAGTCTCAGTAAAATAGCCCCTTTCCCCATTCAAGAGGCCTAAAACCAGGACTTTAGTGTATTAAATGTTGCATGATGTGACAGAAAGCTGTAATGGTAGCAGGGAGCCTGACACGGACCCTGCCATCTGAGGCAGTGAACTCTGGATGCTCCCTGTCCTCAACCTGTGCTTGGAGGCGTCTCCAGAAGAACACAGAAGAAGCTCTTCTGCTGGCCTGTGTTCCCTCTGTCAGAGCCAAACATGTTAAACACACATTCTGAGTGCTTTTCTGATTATAGGGAACACAGCAGAACAAGTGCTCGTTTGTCTACCCTAATGTCCACTCATAGGTAACGAATGGTACACATCTGTCAAGAATCCACATTTAAATTACATTTTATAGTTATACATATATTTTATGAACTGTTATTGCCTCTTAAATTCAAGGAAGGTAAAAACAGAAAGCTGAGGTGTAATTTTTTCTAGGTAGTCAGGCTACTTGTTTAAAATCATTTGCGCTTGTTAGCGATTTGTGTCCTATTTAGTATAATGTGATTAAGCTATTCGGCTAGACAGCTTTAATTCTATATAGCAAGAATTAACTGAATGAGAGTATAGATAGATGTATATACTGGGCCAGAACACAGATGGTAGCTGTCCTAGCCTGAGTCTGAGTCCGGAAAGCCAACTTCTTTCATGGTGATAATTAGGAGGTCAGGCACCAGAGGCCAGCAGCACCCTATTGAAATGGAAAGATTATTATTAGGTTACTTACTTCTGTGTGTTTCAGGAATATGAAATGCACTATGCTGTTCCTTGCATAGGCCATCTACACTGCATGCTTGATGTCTGTGATGTTTATGCTTTTAAAAGTACTTTGCATGCCTTTCTGCAGCACCATATATTACGGTAACTCCATATGTATACCAACATATTTTGGGATTACTAATGTTAAAGGGTTTGAGATACATAATACACATTATTCCTAGATTAATAGACATTACAATTATAATGCATATTTCTTGGTAGCTTAAGACAGCTAGGTGTAAACCTGGGAGCCTATATGGAGTATTGTAAGTATTTAATCTGAGTCATCAGGCAAAGAGTTACCTAGAAAGGGAAATTTCAGATCCCTCATCAATGTCAATTCTCATTATCTGTGAAAGACCAAAGGAAAACAAATCACATGAACATAATGTAACTTCACTAATGCTGTTAATCACTCATTTTGTTTGATACTGTGCAATGACAGGCTTGATGTCTGGTTCTGGTGGAGTCATTTTAACTCCTCCCTGATTCCACCAGATTCAAACAATGCCAAACTGTATTTGACAATTTCCTAAAACCTCTTCAGGGGTTTCTGCTTTCACGCTTTAGCGGTGCTAACTTTGGCCACATTTCCAATAGTCTGTAGTTTAGGCACAGACTGTCCTCGTAGCAACTCCTCAACTGACATCCCACGTCACCACAGACCATCCCACGCACTGACATTATCAAAGTTTTCTCTCTTTCATGCTCCCCTGCTCATATGACGCTCATAGGAAACTCATCAGCAACATAAATGCACCTTTCCAGCTGCATCACATGAGCACAATAACTGCTGAATCCGCAAAGAGATTAAATCACTTGAGTTCCTAGCAAGACTTTTCCTTTCATTGAATGTGAACAATGAAATCTCTCCACCAAGCTGCATCCTGTGTTACTTTAAATGTGGAAATCAATGTTCTCCTCTATAATCATTTTTCCATTTTGTAGAAATCGGCACAAAAAAGCATTGTATTGTTGGTTTCACATTTTTTATACCAAGTTTGCAAATTAACGGCTGTCACTCCACTTACTGCATGCTGCCCACATGTCTAGTCCAATAATTCCATGTGCAGCCTGTTCAAATAATTATTTCAAAACAAATTCTTGCTTCCTAAACACTCACCCATGTTTACAATATATAGTAGGTTCTAACAGTAGAAGGTTAGTTATTCATTTGTCAAATAAAAAAACATAAAAACATCCATCCATCTATCCATTTTCTGAAACCGCTTGTCTTATACAGGGTCGCAGGACATAAAAACACATACATAAAATTTGTTTTCTCTATGCCATGACATTTACTGTTATGTAGGAAGGGTCAAAAGAGCTTTGTATGTATGTTATTTTAGACAAATTATGGTCATCCATTGTGTGAGGAACACGCTGTTTGGAAAGTAGGTGGGTTATGTCAATACATTTCCTGAACACAACAATATGTAAAGAAACAGAACAGATACAGCCAACAACTTGGAGTTGAATGGAAACGTTCTGAAGGGTGATTTTCAACAGCAGCCGTGACGCTCTATTCCACAGGAAGTGCTCAGAGTGGACGGCACCTTTTGTGCCGTAAGATGTTTTCAGGACACATCATGAATATATGAGCTTGGGTTTTTCCTACTGTTCACTCCAATTTTTCTCCTAAAGTCCAAAGGTGCACAGTGGTACTCATTGTGTCTCACCTTCCTTAAATTCAGTGTTCGAGTGTGTGTCTTGTAATGGATTGGCATGCCATTCAAAGTGTCCCTGCCTTGCACCCTACTTACATTTAATTACTTTGCAGGTGCTTTGGTCCAAAGCGAAACAGAAGTGAGCAAAGCTTGGGGTCAGAGGTCAAGGGCCCAGGTGTAATATGATTATTCTGTTGGTGAAAGGATTTGGAACTTATGACCTTCTGGACATGGACACATATTCTTAACCAGCAATTTGGGATGGACTCTAAGCCCTCCACCCCCCCATGGCTCTGTACTGGATAGATAGATGGATGGGAGGGCGGTGCTTGAGTGCTTGGGTAAGTGCATGTACATCTCCTGTGAATGCCTTCACATGCTGCGCTGTCCGGGAGGAGTCAGGCATGAATGCAACCCTAATCATCTTGGATACTTGAAAATGTTTGGAAAAATTAACAATAAACACAGTACATTTGAAAATCTTTCCACAAAACCCTCTCCTTTGTTTACTGTTGATATTAAATCCATCTATGGAATTTAACAGCTTCAAACCATTTAATATCTATGACAGTGAATTTAATATGCATGGGGGGAAATTTCAACACAAATTATGGCAAAATCATATAAGCTGCAGTGCATTTACATTTATATAGAATTTACATAGGATTAAGAAATATGTATTCCTTTAAAATATAAAGTAAACTGTCTACACCCTCGTAAGTATAACTTGACACGAAAGCACACAATATGGGTTTCTGGACATTCCCATAATAGTTATGATTAAAAACAAGCAAGATGCACCGTTTGTGATGAATTGCTCTCATTCACTGGCACCCAGATTCCTCTTTTGCAGTTCCAGTGAGTTTGTGGACAGCCGCTTCCTGTTTCGTCCATTGCTGGGTCAGAGGTTCCCGCGATGGCAGACAGTGCCTGCAGTTCGAATGGTTGAACAATACCGCCTTTATACATAACAGCTCTCTAGTGCCAACCAGCAGGGGCTAAAGTGGAAATAAATGGCTGGTGTAGCGCACAGGATTTACACACTAATGATCGCATCCTTTTCTGAAACTGACTCCTCTGGTGCATGATATCCTGTTTATGATGCTTCTTCCATCGAATATCAGAATCATAATCGGCCGTATTCGCCATTAATGGCCAAGTACAAGGGACTTTTGGTGTATTTGGTCGCATCAAAGTAAGGTAAATTACAGAAATAACAGAATTGACAGAGTGCAGTAACCATCCAGCAACATGGTGTATATACAAGTAAACAAAATGAGACATTTGGGTAATGCGACAAACCCGGACTGTCCAGTGCAGAAAATGTACAGAAAGTATGCAGTGCAGGAAATATATAGCAGTATGAAAATAAATAATATGAAAAGTATATGGTAACACTTTACATTAACTGCATCATCATGATACATTCCTAGAACATTCAGTGCACCATCATGATGCCTTTATAATGCATTCATAGAACATTCATAAGCACCATGTAAGTATACCTTAACATAATCAGATTTATTGGCAAACTATGTTTACATATACAAGGGATTTACCTCCAGTTTTTCATCACTCACAGTGTACTTGAATAAGATAGACATACAGCAAAACATGGCACTACAAAAAACAAACAATGAAGTACAGTATGTACAGAAGAGACCTAAGTCAGAGGGCCATAGCGCAAAGGTGCACAGATGATGGTTCCCATATATATGAGGACCAGTGGATGCTTGGTGATAGCAAGTTATTGCAGAGAATTGTCCTTGACAATTAAGTGTTCATCAGAGTGATGGCCTGTGGAATGAAACTGTCCATGTGTGTGGCTGTTTTGCCGTACAGTGCTCTGCAGCGCACACCAGAGAGGAGGAGTTTGAACAGGTTGTGATCATGCTGTGACGGGTTAAACCGTAACAGCTTTAATATGCATTAATAACATATATAGTATAGGAGTGTTTTTTCCATATCAGATGCTTTTCACATTTTCCTATTTGGCCATGGAGGAAACTTTTTCATGTCTACAAGTAGCAAAAGGACGTCATTATGTCATATGTTAACAGTTGGTCTCAGTTTGCGGATTTGTTTTGGAAGCGTAATAAAGACTTAACTATCCATGAATAACAGAGCAGGGAAATCCCACCCATCTCTAAAGAGGAGTCAGGGGAGGGATTTGCTCCAGCTCAAACAACACCTCCAAAACACAGCTGTTGCCAAGAGGTTTTCAGATATTTTGCTTAATGGCAGAACAATATGTGTCTTTTTTTTGTAACACATACTTTTTCAGCCAGGCCTCCTGAGAATACAGTTTCCAGATTCACTGGACTGCGAATGGAGAGGTCAGCATTTTGTTGATGTAGACAGTAGTGCATTAGTTAATCTTGTTAAATACTATTCTGTGCTCCATAAATCCAGGGTGTCCATAAATCCACACATCTAAGGTAGCTCCTGCGCCTCACCAGACAGGTTATACCGTCACTTAGGCCAAGAACACCATGCAATATTTAACTTACACCAAGGATCAGCATCAGGTTTCATATAATAAAGATATAAAACAATAAGCTGTCTCAACACATGATTTCTTTTGTCTCCTTGTTTTTTAATCATAATTACATATCTCAATCTTTACTACATTCAAATAAATCATAAATCATTCATCAAGTACCAACCACAATTATTGGCGTATTTTTCTGAACCAAATATGAAATCTTATTAGATGCTTTTGTCCAAAGCAACACACATTTAAGATAAAGCTAGATCATTGGATCACTTGAGGGATTAGGGCCTCACACATGAGCCCAATGGTGAAATCCATCCATTTATATATTTTCTGAAAACGCTTGTCCTATTCAGGGTCATGGGGGGTTCATCACCTATCCCAGAGGCTATGGGTGCTAGGCAGGGAACAACCCAGGGTGGGGCTCAAACGTATCATAGGGCACCAATGGTGAAATCAAGCTGTTAATTCTGGGAATGAATCAACAAAATTCCAATCACAGGCACAGTACCTTAACCCATTGAGCTACACACAGCTAGTGCAAAGTTTTTATTGATTGACATTAACAGTTAACAGCTGAGAAGTGCTGGGAGAGGCCTGAATGTTCAACGTATGCTGCCTCTTATATGGTAACAGGTGCTGAACGTGATGGACGTTTGTCATTACTAAACAGCTCAGGAGACACTGACAACAACGTGGGTGGGCCACATCCAACTTGGCATTCTGGCACTGGGAACCGGTCTAACCTTCAAATGTTCTCTGTAGCATCCAAAAAAAAAACAGTGTTGTGTTGTGGAGCTGTTACAGATCTTACAATGATTGGGTGTGTCTTCATGTCTTGGGTTGGGTAATGCTGCTTGCATGGTCGGCTTAAGAACTACAGTAGGATGAGGATCAGCAGGATGAATTAGCCTGCTTATGTGTGTGGATGGCATTTTAACAAAAGGGCACATCTTTGTGTCCTGTTAATGCTAGCATTGTGGTGAGGATAGAACCCACCAAATGAGCTGCCACTGCTTTCAACATTGTGCAAATTAACAGTAATTTTGCAAATTACGTCTGTTGGTGGATACTGAACCCGTCAAAGCTGGGAAATAATTTCTGCCACGGAAGGCAGGCAGGAACCAAGCCAGTGTCATCCATATTTTGCACATCTTTAAGGACAGATGAGTCCTAGCTAGTCTGGGACTGTGGTTTCTCTGCACACGTTGCTCCAAAAAATCGAGGATAAATACAACAGGCATTTTGAATCGCGATGGCAAGCATCCAAGATCTGGAGACTAAGAGGCCTACCCTTTTGTTTGTCGACCACATCATTATTATTTTAGTACAACAAAAAACCAAGACCAGATACTGATGAAAAAGCAGGGTAGTTGTCAGTTTGAAAAATAATTATAAATGGAACTTGGTTATAGACAGTAAAAATATCTTTCCTCTTAGCTCAGTTTGTTACTTATAGCAAAATTGTTGATAACCATGTAATATTTTTAATATTGATATTTAAGATTTCAAGTGACCTCTACTACCACTAGTCCTATTGATTCCAGAAGCATAAATTTGGCATATTTTCTTAAGAAAACAGATTGTTATAAAAGGCAGTTTTCACTTTATTAAGAAAACGTAAAGCATAAAATTCAAGGTAAAATTTTTTATAGGTATATTTTATAGATTTTTGATAAATGTAATGTTTATGAGAGCCTGCAGAATAGTTGATAAGCAGAAATCCACTAAAAATAATTCACTGAAATAATATTGCTAATGGAAATTGCTGCCTATTTACCACAGTCACTAAGAAATGTGATTTCATCTTAATGTCAAATTGCCGTGATTAATTGAGGGGAGGAAAAGCTTTATCAGCATCGCTTATAAAAGGCCGCCAGCGGTTTCGTTGGTGCGGATGATGGTGTATACCTCACTGAGGTTGTGGAATTCAAGGGCAGTGGGTGAACTGCAGTAAGGACAAGGAGTCCATTGCTGTTCTTTGTAAATCTAACACATTCTGAGGCAATACTCTCACCCGAGGTTCTCTACAAGCTCCTCTGCCCCTCCACTTTCACAGAGATACAATTTTCCAGAGCTGGAAACACTACAAAAAAGGAAAAAGTGACTAGTTGTTATACAACAGGGACAAAGTTTGCACAATTCGATTTCCTCTCTGGGGTCACACTGTCCATTGTGGATCACACTTTTTATTTGGTGTTCGTTTCTATGAAAGACATGCAGCTAGGGATGCAACAAACCTTCATGGACGGTGGGGTTTCCACACACATTACCATTCCCATTCATGCATTGCAGCTACACGTGATGAGGGATGAGGAAAGGGTTACGGATTCCCTCCAGTTCCCACCTCTGCTCTGGTTATAAGTTCTGCCAGGAACATCAGGATCCTTTCACCCTTCAAAGCAGAGAGCCGTGGCTGGGCTCTCACACTCCCTATTGCATGGGAAAGGGTGTGGGGGTGTGACTGACACGGGGAGCCAAAAACAACAAAGGCGGGGCCACATGGACAGCTGGGCGGACGCTGTGTTCAGAGATGCCAGTTACAGCTACACCAGAAAATGTAAATAACAACATAAGGGACACGTGTGACGGGGGCAGTCCATGGCTTAGCAGGTTAGGGTGTAGAGCCGTGGGGCGGCGGAAAAAGAGGAAAGAGGCAGCCACCACAAGTCGAGCACCAAAAAGCAGGTGTTTTTATTTTAGCTCACCGAACACCAAAAAACCCACGAGTCCAGCTTGGGCATGCGCACTCACCACCAAACAGTGCGCACATGAGTAAGGGAGAATGTGAATTCTACTTAAATGGTAGGACCCCCTACACACGCGGGGAGGCCGAGCTACTCGACCAGAATGAGTCACAATGGGCTGGGAGGCTGGGCGCCCAGCCGCCGGAGCAGTCCCCCGCGCACGCACAGCAGCAAGGGGGGTCCTGCTGTAGTGTCCAAATGGGCAAACTTCAGAGGATCCACTGAAACTCAATCTGGCTTGCCCCTCACATCCAGTGTGAAAAACTTGTCCCCGGATTGCAGCATGCGGAATGGCCCATCATAAGGCGGCCACAGCAGGCCCCAATGAGCATCAAGACATAGGCGGCCTCGGCCAAACCCTCCGGAACATGCATCTGGGGCATCCCATGCTGAGTCGAGGGCACTGAAATGAAAGCTCCAGCCAAGTTCTGCAGTGCAGAGCGTTGGCGTCCGGTGCACCAAGGAGCTGTGGTGGTGGGCAGGCAGTCCCCTGGCACCCGCAGAGTCTGCCTGTAGACGAACTCGGCCGATGAGGATTGTAGGTCTGGCTTGAGAGCAATCCGGAGGCCCAACAAAACCCATGGAAGCCTGTCCACCCAGCCACCGTCCTTGAGGCTGGCCCAAAGAGTGGCTTCCAGAGAGCGGCGAAAACACATGCACAGCCCATTGGAAACCCCAAAAACCTGGGCCACTGCAGCCCAAAGCTCAGAGGTGAACTGGGCTCCATAGTCCGAAGACACATCCGACGAAACCCCGAAACGGTGAAAGCCCTGGCCACGTCTGTTGTGGTGGTGGATGACAAAGGTATGGCCTCTGGCCACCGAGTAGACCTGTCCACCACCATTAGCAGGTGAGTAAAACCCAGGGAAGGGGGAAGAGGCCTGAACAGGTCCACATGCACATGGTCAAAACGGCGCTCTGGCACCACTAAAGGCACCTTGGTATGATGGTTCACCTTAACCCACTGACACTGAACGTAGGACGTGGCCCAACTATGGACATCCTTCCGCAGCTCATGCCAGACAAACTTAGCAGCCATCAGACACTGAGACACTCGTCTGCTGGGGTATGAAAGACTGTGTACCACCTCGAAAATGTGACGACACCAACCGGCCAGCACAATAGGCCTAACTAGACCAGTTGAGACATCACACAGGAGGGTGGCATCACAGTCAAGGATGGGAACATCTGCCAGCTGCAGTCTGGTGACTGCAGTCCTATATGCCTGCACCTCCGGATCGACCCGCTGGTCTGCTACCAATCTACCCCCAAGGGCACAGCACCTGCCACCAAGCGGGAGAGACAGTCGGCAACTCGGTTATGATTCCCTGCAACATGGCGCATGTCATTCGTGAACTCCGATATAAAGGAGAGCTGCTGCTGATGATGAGCGGACTAAGGCTCAGATGTCTTGGCGATTGCAAACGTAACAAAAACTGTGATTGGGGGGCCCTCTATGGGGAACCAGAAGTGACGCACAGCCAAGTACAGGCCAAGAAGCTCATGGTCATAGGTGCTGTACTTCCGCTCATGTGGCCTGAGCTGTCGACTGAAAAAGGCCAGCGGCTGCCAGGCGCCATTCACCCACTGCTTGTGCACGGCCTCCACAGCATAGTCCTACGCGTCAGTGATGAGCACAACCAGAGCATCAGACAACAGATGGATCAGCATGGTTGTGTTTGCCAGAGCAGCCTTGGTAGTCACAAAAGCCTGGGTTTGCTCAGGCGTCCACTCAAAAACCTGCCGTTCCATGATTGGAAGGTTGATAGATCTAACCTCAGGGTATGCAAAATGATTGGCGCTTTAATCAAGAACCTTCATTCACTGTTGCTCGAGGGACTGGCTGACCCTGCTGTCCCAATCATACATTGCTTTAGATAAAAGCGTCTGGAAAATAAATGTAAAGAAGCTTGATCACATACCTATTTATCGGACATCATAGCCCACATGACAGACACACTGATACCAGATAGTGTAGGGATGTCGGGCTTGACCTTTCGATCAAATGTCAGACCCACTCAACTGAGACAGGAAGCATGTACAGAATCTCTGTCTAGACAAATCTGTGAGCTGCTCAGTCTCATCTTTTGCATTTTCTTGATCCATTTGCCCTTATACTGAACCCCCAGTGCCCCCAGTGCCTGAATGAATATCACCATATGTACCGCAGCTGTTACAGTGTAACACCACTGTATGTACCATGGCTCTTACAGTGTAATATTATTGCATGTACTGCAGCTGTTACAGTGTAACATCACTGTATGTACCACAACTGTTACAGTGTAACATCACCGCAACTGCTATATTTTTACCAAACTGTTACAATGTAAGACAACTATATGTACGGCAGCTGTTACAGTGTAACACCACTGTATGTAACTGTTACAATATAACATCTCTGTACATACCGCAGCTATAAAAATCCCAAGGCTAAAACCTGTTCACTAAAAGAGACAGATATGCTGGATTCATTACCAAAATGAGCACATGTAGGACCTGCAAGTCTTTCTTATTGATTCTTTTGTGTTGTCCTTTTGGTTGATTAGGGTAGCTGTAGAATTTTGATAATTAATTTTTATCCTATTTGATTTGAATTTATTGAAATGCAATCTTATGAGACTTTCTGCACAGAGGACTATGGTCTGGCACAGAGGTCTGTTAGCAGGGACACCGCTCCAGGTTTTTGGCCCCATTAATGCGTATTATATTGGGTCTCCAACTTAGACCAATCCAGTTATATTCCATATTTTTAGGGCCCCTGTCACTTGGGGGCCTTGAAATTGTCCTAATGTTCCCACCCTTTATGACATTCCTGTCTGTTGAAATATAAGCAAACATGGCTTTATTTTTCAGAATTATATTCATATGTTTTTCCATTTCCAAGGACCGTTATAGATAAACTAACTCAAAAGAATGCTTCAGTTTTGATTGTAATTGTAGTAATGATAATAATAATAATAATAATAATAATAATAATTGATACTTTATTAGTGATGTCAACAGTTTCTACAATCACAGCAAATACAGATGAACATGGAAATGGAGATATGATTTGATTAAATTATTCATTAATCCTTTGAGATGACATCATTCAAGGATTTCAGGTCCTGGGCTGAATCCAGTGACTTCCCAGACGTTGCTCTCTGACCACTGCCATATTGTTCTGCTACAGGGGTCAAGTGATTCATCTCAGCACTAATCTCATCCAACAAGACCGAACCCATCTTAAGTCAACTTCATTGTTTCCTAGTAATAGGAGTTTATACATTGAACATTGAATATATACACTGTATAATAACTTGCTTAACATGCCTGGTGAAAGCAATTATTTAGTACAACTCTGAATTTCCTGCAGCACCCAATAGCTAATATTCTGAATCTGGAATCTCCCTTGCTTCAGACTGTTTATAAACAAAGCTATATCACTACATTTTTTCCTCAAAAATCAAATACATTTTTTCAGACATCAGCACAAACAGACATTGTTTGGTTTGGAATATACACTTCTGTATGATTACCATCTTACAGAAAAAAGGTTTGAGTTTTAATTGGACCACCCAGGAACAACAAAACAGGCCACTTTCCTCACTCCACAGTATTTTATAGAGCACACTAAGCTACGATTTCCCTCAGACAAAGCTGTACTTTCACGCTCTAATTGTTTTTATGTTTAATATGGAGAGACTGTTACTCTAAGACAGAAAAATAAAAAAATACTTCATGCATACCAAACATAAGAAACACATATCAAATGACATTTTAATAGCATTTGTTATTTGTGGATCTTTGTGTAAAGGATAGAGATGACCGCAAGATCAATAATTGCAATTTCAGAAAAGAAATAATAAACAATGGAAAATAAGAAAGTAGCAAACAGTCGTGCTGAACTCCTCATAAAGGCTCATGTACCGGTTCAGTATACTGCAATGCAGTACATGCGCATATATATAGAATATATATGTGTGTGTGTATATATACACACACACACACACACACACAGTGGTGGCCAAAATTATTAGAACACTTGGCATTTTTAAGAGGTTTCAGTTGTTTTTGTTGAAGTGGCCATTAAAATATCCTTAAAAAGAATGAAATACCTACAAAGTCATCATTATGCTCTATAAACCATAGAATAGAGCCACCACAAGGAAATTTAGGTCATGTTCCTTACAAAGACACAAGCTAGGCTTATTTCACTGTCAATGTCACACAATCATGTTCCTTCACAGAAGAAGCCAAACTACTTGTTTAATCACTGTCAGGTGTGATCATGGTTACACTGATGGTGAATCAAGAGTCTTAGGGCACAGCTGAGTGATTCTTTTGAATGTACAAGGTCTATTCTGGTCATTAAGTGATTGGTAACATCAGGGTTTGTCACTCAGGCCGCACCACCAATTGGTATAAATTCAAAGCCTCTAAAAGTAGTCTGGAAGCACATGTTGCTCTTCTTTGAACATGGCTAAGGTGAAGAAGGAGCTAATGAGTGAGCAACGGGTTCGAATAAAGGCCCTTTTTGATGCTGGCTGGAGTTACAGCCGCGTAGCTAAGGACTTGAGATACAGTCCAAGCACTGTAAAGTACATTTTAGACCACCATGATGCCACCAATTCACATCAGAATGGAAAGGTAAGAAGGAGGAAAATTTTTTGAGAGAGAACAATATAGTGAAACGCCTGAAATTTGCAGAAGAACACAAGAAATGGACAAAGGAAGATTGGTATAAAGTGATGTGAACTGATGAGTCAAGTTTGAACAGTTCGGCAAGAAGTAAAGAGTGTATGTTCAATGGAGGAAGGGGGAGAGATATAAAAAGGAATGTCTCTTGCCAACAGTTAAACACAGAGGGGGTAGTATTATGGTGTGGGATGCCATTTCAGCCACAGGAACAGGTGACTTAGTGAAAACTGATGGCATCATGGATAAGAAAGTATACCACAACACTCTGGTGAGGCATGGAGTACCATCTGGGAGTCGTCTTATTGGGCCTCGATTCATTTTCCAAGAGGACAATGACCCTAAACCTTCTTCTAACTATTGCCGGAACTGCCTGCGACAGGAGGAGTCTGCTGGAACATTGAAAATGATGGACAGGCCCTCTCAAAGTCCAGACCTCAACCCCATCGAGCAAATTTGGGGCGAGTTGGAAAATAAACTGGACAGATTTATTGTATATTCAAAAGAAAGCCTTTGGCTTGAGTTGCAGAAGGCATGAGATAACATTAGTGTTGAAGTTCTCAGGAAATGTATTGACACTATGCCAGAGAGATGTGCTGCTGTAATTGCTGCAAAAGATGGACATGCCAAATATGAAATTTAAGAGTGGATAAAAACATTAAGACTCACTCCATCTGATACTTGTTGTACTCAGCGCAACCATCTGCATATTTTATGAACATTATGAAATTAAATCATGTTTTGGAGGCAAAAAAGGTCAACAGGTGTTCTAATAATTTTGGCCACCACTGCGTGTGTGTGTGTGTGTGTGTGTGTGTGTGTGTGTATATATATATATATATATATATATATATATATATATGGAGAGACTGTTACTCTAAGACAGGGAAAAAAAAAAATATATATATATATATATATATATATATAACCATTGCACACTCATACTCAGTGTCTACAATTCATTGTGACGTTTTTGGACTATGGAGTGAAACTGGAACATCCACAATGACACATGGAAACTCCACAAAAGACAGAGACAGAGACTCGAATGCTGGACCCACATGTATGAGGCAATAGTACTAACCAGTGCACCACTATGCCCCCAATACATGTCCTACATTCTAACTTTAAATGATTTGTTTGGGGATGGGGTTTTTCTAAAATGTTTAAAATTTGAAACCTTAATTTAAAAAAACACAGTTTTAAGCATTTATTACGCATATGCTTTGGGATTTTCTCTTTGAGATTAACATCCTGAACTTATGACTGCCACCATACATTTAACCTCTGATTTGTCTGGAGTGTCTGTATCACAGAGCTGTAGCATTTAGCATCATGTTCAGCATGTAAAATCCTGATTGTATGGATTATGCCATTTGGTCGTTTCCCATTTAGTTTGCAGGGAAGCTCCCCGTCACGCCCCCCCCCCGACACACACATACACTCCACGCCACCAGAATTGTGTCAGCAGATTGTTGCCACGCTTACTTATATTTATATGGCATGGCCTGTGCGGACAGGTTATCAGGCAGAAAGTCTTGTCAAGTACTTTAATTATTATTACAGCCATTTAGAGAAACGAAAGGGTAACTTGGCATCCAGTTACAGGTTTCTTCTGGTTACAGCCCACTAACAAAAATATTTATGAAATATTGCACTTCTTATTTGTAAACCAGACCAAACAGAATCATGTGACATGGCAGGGCAGGTGGAGCATGGCTATTTCGTTGGGCAGTTACTATTTCTAGGGGAAGTAAATTAAGATGGGGCAAAGAGGAGCATGCGTACCAAAACAAAGTCAAAATGAAACACCGCAGCCTTATCAGCAAAAAAAAAAGGGTAGCACTTTACTTAAGACCATGTTTTTTGTCATTTATAAACAGATTCATAATGCATTATAATGCATTCATAAAGCATTATAAACATGACTATAAATATTTATAAAAAGGCATAACACATTATAGCCATGTTTATTATGTATTATGACTGCCTTATGAAACTCTCATGTATAATGCACTATAGATACCTTTAAAATTCAGTACAAAGCATCCTTAATGCTTATACTGACTATTATAATGCATTGTAAAGGTATCTATAGTGCACTATACAGGAGAGCTTCATAAAGCGTTCATAATGCATAATACATGCATAATACATGTTGATAAATATTTATAGCCATGTTTAAAATGCTTTATTAATGCATTATTTGTTATGAATGTGTTTATAAATTACTAAAACATGGCCCAGAGTAAAGTGTTACCAAAAAGTGAATAATAAAAATATACAATAGCAATAAAACAAGTAGAAGGGCGACGGCTAACTAAAGACACACACACTGTACAGAGGATCCAGAAAAATCCAGAGTCAAAGATAGACAGCTAAGGGCTGATGGCTCTGGCATTCCTTTGGATTCTTATCAGGTTCCACACCTCATTTTCCACCGGGGCTTTGCACAGGATATACAGCAGTATAGAATTATTTATGCTTATTTACAGACTTTAGGGCAGCCTGGTAGCTCAGTCGGCCACACTGCAGTCTGATGCCTCCAGGATTGTGGGCTGGAATCCAGTGCCTGGCTCTCCGTGGATGCAGTGTGCATGTTCTCTCCATGTTTGCATTCTTCAGAGTCACCCATAGCTTGTGTCTGCATGTGTGAATGTTTGCACTGCATTGGACCGGCGTCCCATCTAGGGTATCCCAGCCCTGTGTCCTCTTTTTGCCGGGGGTAGGCCCCAGGCAGGTCACCACTTTATACTGCACAAGTGGGTTTTGCCTTTTCTTAAATCAGATGTGACTTTTCAAAAATATATGATGTTTCAAAAACAAAACCTAGAACAGAGATGAAATTAGAGCTTCATTACTGCTAACTTTCCTAATATAATGGTTGGGGTCAGGTGATTCCAACACCATTTTTGTGAAATGCCACTTTTGTTGAGGAGTTTGTAATGAGGCCACAATTACTTTCCTTGAAGCAGGATTTCTTGCTTAGCTGGATAACTCGTAGGATTTAAGGTGGTCTGGGCTAAATGTAAGTGAACAAAGATAAAGTCCATTTAAACTGGGGTACTTTAAATTTGGCATGCTATTCAGCTAAGCAAGAAATCCTGCTTCATAATACGGGGGCCAGATGGGCCCTAAATCTCAACTGTTCCGGGGGCACTGGCTGAGTCTGCTCTCTGACCCCAATCACCACACTCACACATAGCTTTGGACAAAAGCATCGGCTGTCCAAGTGTGAAGGGAGAAATTCTTGAAATTGCTGTTCTTTTACAGACCTCTAAAGGGACCATTACCTAAAGAAAATTAAAGGAAATTCAACCTCAGACCCTCAGCATTAAAAGTCTGAAGCTCTACCAAAGAAGCTATCCAGGCTCTTATAGTCTATTGTGCCAATTTGGGGAAATGAAATTTTGAATAGAGATATATGAAACAAAACATTATTATTCAGACTAACCACAATAAACAATGTTAATATCTTTATCTTCTTGCAACATTGTATGAGTATGTGAGTGTCACAGATGACTGATCTAAGGTAGCAATGGCTGGGTGTTACCATGTGATACAAATCAGAAAAAATATATAAACTGAAACACAATTAGCTGAGCACTTCCTGTTTATTCATGTGGTCTGCTTGCACTTCTCTCTGAAATATTTCAGTAATCTTTCTATTTCTGAGATGTGATAGCACAAATAGGGTCAATTTAAAGGATTACATTTGAATACTGCACTGGTACATATTGTAATATTAGTACAATGTTATAATATTCCAAAGGGGGAAAAATACAGCATTCCTTTCATGATAAAAACAATTGGAGCAGAATATTTTCTGTAATGTGAAAATAACCTTTTGTGGAGACATATCAGAAATGCTGGTTTTCTTAAGTTCAAGTTTCTTCATTTCTCTTATCACAATCACAATGAGTCTGGAAGAGACTGTAACTGTTGTGGAAGAAAAAATCAACTTCTATTATCCAAGCAACCCCTGGTTGGACTGCTTGAATAAGACTCCGGACCTCACAGATGGTGAGCAAAGTTTTCTCCTTCGTTTATTAATCCAGCACAGAGCTCTAGTCACACTCTGGTACCAGGTACCCTGAACACAAATATTAAACAGTTGATATACCGTAACACCCAAACCCCAATAAGTACTTCTAAGTTCTGATTGGTCACAAAATATCCACAAACCAAGCTCAAACATACAACAAACATAATTCTCCACCTCTATTGGTCTTCCTTGGTATCAGGTGCACAGACTAAGGTGCTATGGACTCCAATTCACCCAGTTCTATGCTTTTGGACTGAGCAAGAGAACCTGAGTACATGAAGCAAACCCAGATACCAGAGAAACAAGTGAAACACAAATGTGAGCACATTCTTAATGCCGGTGCTAGATGGTGGAGTCGCTTCAGTTGTTGAAAAGCAAAGTTAATGACTGAAAAAAATTATCAAGCTTTTGGAAGCACAACAGTCTAAACAAGAAATCAGAGTGAGTTTTCTATTGAATATTTGAAAAATATTTATATTTCAAAAAATTGTAAAATGTAACTGCAAAGCATTAGTGGTCTATAAATTGTGTTTTGCTTCTTAATGCTGCCAATCTAGTGTAAGTAATACAAGGAGGACATTAAAGTCAAATGCATCTGATCCCCCTAAGACAGGGGTGCCCAATCTTATCCGCAAAGGGCCGGAGTGTATGCAGGTTTTTGGGATAACCTGTAGGTCAGCTGTTCAAACCCAGGTGTGAGGACTCTTCAGCCAATCTGTCCTCTAATTAGTAATCTAATTAGGGAGTTGCAGTGAAAACCCACATACCGGCCCTTTGCAGACAGGATTGGGCACCCCTGCCCTAAGAGATCAACTGGCCCCAGTCTGCCCTTCTTACGTGAAATGGTCTAGAACCACCACTGGGGGAGAACATGCAAAGTCTACACCCATTGAACCAAGGCAAAGACTCAAATGCGGGGCCTAGAGGTGTGAGGCAATAGTGCAAACCACTGTGCCACCACACCACACCTGCATACACTATGGACAAGGTAAGGTATTTCCTAGTAACAGTTTCTTTGAATTTTTTGAACACATATTGAGTCACTGAAGGTCTGAGATACAGGACAGGATATATGGCCTGATGCTCAGCTTTCTCTGCCAACACCCAACCAGCAAAAGAAATTTTGAACAAAATAAGTACCATTAATTAGCTTATCATGTCCCTGCGGCCCTTGTTATCAATGCTAATTTACAGGTGCTCACAACAGACATCAAACATGGGTAGCTGGTTATTGGGAACAGTTTAATTTATTGCTTTTTTATATTCATCAGCGTTATTTTGGCAAAAAAAAATCTGTGAATAGTATGATTACTTTTTAAAATTGTGTACTTTGAATAGGGGAGGAAACTGGAATTAACACATTTAATGAAAGGAAACAAAAATTACACACCACACAGGAAGACCTGGATCTGGCCTTGAATATACAGCCAGCTGTACCTCCTTAACCATAATTTCACAGAGTGTATGGTAATCAAACTTAATTATCCACAACCGTGTGGTTTTCCAAGTTGAACTGATCCAAAACCCAAGAAGTTCAGCTTTCCAAAAAAGCAACGCAGACAGACAACCCAGCCAAACAAATATCCGTTGATTAAAAAGGCAACAAGAAAAACGCGCTATACATGTACGTCGATATCATGAAAATGACATTTCCTTTTGTAAAGCAATATGAAGGAAATCAGTTGCAATACTGACCAGGGATCCTCCAGCTGTGGGATGCAGGCAAGAGTGGCCAGACAGACCGGATCTGATCCATCATTACTTACACTGGCATTTTGGGAATATTTTACAAATGTAGTTATTGGGGGCACTAATTAGACTACGGATATAAATTATGATATCATTTTAGGAATATGTGTGGAAATGCATCTGTATCTGTATAACTACTGTACTGTGCATGAATAATAATAACTGTTACTTTATTGATCGCTGCTGGGAAATTCTCCTTTTGTCTCCCCCATCTTGCTATCTGTAGGTAAGAGTAAGCTGGCTATGAAGAGCAGCCATCTGTAGCGACACCCAGGAAGCTGGGGGTTAAGGACCTTACTCGAGGACCTGTAGACATGCTGAGGCTCAAACCAGTGACCTACTCACAGGCACAGTGGTTTAGCCCACTGAGCCACATGATGTATATAAACATACACATGGTCTGTGTATTTATAAATACCTACAGTATATAGTACATATTTATAGAAACTGAGGTATAATATCAGAACAAAAGAGGAACATGAATAAACCAAACAATTTTCTTTTGGACAATTCTTCCCTCCAAGCTCATCAGGGCAAATTTCAGTACCTCCCTGTGTCTGAATTTCACCCCCATACTTTCTGTACAAGCTGTATAAAACATATAAGCGTGGGTTTGGGATTCTGGTTTATAACCCTTAATAACTGAGAGGAATTTAAAAATGGATTAAAAAGGGGGACAAGGTGATTTAATGTCAGGCTCCAATGAAATGAGTTAGATCCTGAGACACAAGCAGATCCCGTTGCCTTGCTGTTGCTAAGCAGTGAAGTCACACTTTCCCAGCTTTTTAAAAGTGGATTTAATGTAGATTTACCACCAGTTCAGACCCTGGACAACTATGTCCATTCTGAATGGTGGGTAAAACAAACTATGTTTTACTGTGGCTGGTTTACAGCGGGTATGCCAAACTCCATTTAAGGCACACAAGAGGCTGGATCCACCATCTTCCTTTAATTACTTAATCGCCGCTACCATTTTCTTGTGTTTGTCTCAAGTTTCAAAATTATGAAGTATAAAAGCTCAATACAGGATGCAGGCATTTTGCAAAGAAATTGTTGCTTTTGTAAAATGTACAGGTATAAATAATGGATAAATTAATTAATAACACTAATTATAACGTGACAGAGAAACTCAATTTTCCTTCTCAGAAAAGCAGTTTAATGGCACGCAAATGATGGCCCACAGGCCCTCCTCTGGCCTAATGACAACGCCGTGAAAGGTAAAGCAGCAAAATTTCTTCCGTCGAGGCACGCTTGATCAAAACACTGAAGAGGAGGTGTGGAGTAGGACTGTTTCTCAGTCAAGGTCCTGGAAGGCTTCTGCTGATGCAAGGTCCTGGAAGACTCCATTGCTAGCTACTATGATAATTACCACTCCAGACTGGTATGTGTGTTACAGAACACAAATACACAGTCTCACTCTGCCTTCAGTCTCACTCTGGGCACCGAATGTGGGCTGGGTTTTAACGGAAATGAGCCCTGTGGAGGCCGAGGCAGGGCCTAGCCGTGATCCCACAGGAAATGGCCCATTTCAGCAAAGGGAGGAGCCCAGACAAGATGGTAAAGAAGACTGACGCCCTGTTAGTAGTCTCAAACAAGGCTAAAACTGCATCTATACTAAGGCCATTTAGTATGAAAGACATGCCATTGGACCACATCACCACTATAAGACTCTCTTATTAACTATTATTGATATCAACCTTCCATATTTTCTTCTGTTGGTATATTTTTAATATTTTAATGTTTAATCTTAATTATACTGCTTTTGGCCCTGGAAGCAGTTTTCCAACTTGCAGGGAAGAATTTGAGGGTTAGTGGCAGGATTGGCACTCCAGCTACCTGAAAAACTTCACGCAGCTCTGACAAAGCAGACAGGATTCTTTTCTGCTCTCCACAGAAGTAGCTCTGCTGCAGCCGCCCAGAGAAAGGCTGCACACATGATGAAGAGGATGGGGGAAAGCCCTCGGGAACCTCATCCCTGGAAGAGACGAAACCACCAGAGAGCCAATGAGGTCAGGCCCGTTGGGGATCGGGATTGTTGTGGTGCTGAGGCGTCACCCACTACACAGGCAGCACTCTGGTTGAAGTCTGAGGCAGCCTATCTGGGTAGGAACATGGAATGTCTTGTCTCTTCAGCATGATGACATCTCCCCTGCTATCGGAGGAGCTTCATAAACTTCGCATTTCAGTGGCAACACTCTCTGATGTTAGCAGTCCGGGGAATGGCCAGATCTCTGTTGGTGGATATACCTGTCATTGGTCTGCTCACCCTGATGGCTGCTATACTCAGGGAGTAGCTGTTGCTGTGGTGGGTCAGCTTCTCCCAATGGTGTCTGATGTTACTCCTTTCAACAAGCATATTATGAGGCTCAAGCTAAAGTACTCTCTGGGTGTCTTGTCTGTTGTCCATGTTCCTTAGCGTCACAAAAGGTCAGAGGCTACGGATCACTGGATCCTGGTTCCAGTACCCTGAGCCGCATCATTGGACTTGGTACTCCAATACTGGTGGTGTGCCATAGGAGATCAATCACATCCTCGTTGGCAGACATGGGAGACTCCTACAGAACCCTCAGTGCCTACAGGAGTGCCCAGTTTGTGCATTCTGACCACAGACTTCTTGTCGTTATTTTGATGATTCAGCTTAGGTCCAGTAGACTACCTCCTACTAGGAGAATGAGGTTGAACCTGGCCAGACTCCAAGATCAAGCAGTTTCTAATGAGTTTGCATGCAGTTTGTGTGAGGAACTTGCAGACTTAGATGTGCCTGCCAATTCTAATGTGATGTGAAAGACCTTCCTTGTCAAGAGCTTGAAGGTTGCTGAAGGTTGTGTTGGTTGTGCCAGGAGGATTTGGTGTTGCCCTGTATATTATCAAAAGGAGTGACAGTGCACAGGTTAATGGCAACTCCAGTCTGTACCAGGAACTGAGAGGAATGGCAGATGAGGAGATATTTTTTGAGGAATCTGTGAGAAAGTGACACACCATCTAGTCTAGAGACCCATGTCTTGCTTACAGAGGAATTGAAGCATCTGAAGAATCTGTTCCTCGGAGAGTTGGAGTCAAGGTGGGTGATGGAACGGTTGTGATCTGCTGTCCTGGCTACATTGAGTAACAGTTTCAAGCTGATCCTCCAGCTAGGACGTTGGACATCTCTGAGTCCAAAATTCTTGAGGTCGATCCTATGATTTCCTGTGAACCACCCAATCTCACTGACATTTTACAGGTGGTGAACCAGCTGAGGGTAGGGAAGGCTGCAGGAATCTGTGGTATCCAGGGTGAACTTCTCTAGGTTGGTGGTAAGGTCGTCCTCCTGCCATTACAAGCAATCTTTGCTTCCTTTTGAGAGACAGGTATCATCCCAACTGACTGAAAAACGGGACTTGTTGTCCCTATATGGAAAAGGAAGGGTGATTGCCTGAATTGCAGCAACTACAGGGGAATAACATTACTCTCAGTGCTGGGTAAGGTCCTTTCAAGGGTCATTCTCAATAAGATCCATGATCACTTGCTCACCTGCCAGTGATCAGAGCAGAGTGGATTTATGCCTAAGAAGGCTATCATTGACCGCATCCTGATACTGAGGAGAACACAAACAAGAGTTTCTTTGCAGCTTTTGTCAATTTTCATAAAGCATTCAACTCAGTTGATTGAACTGTCCTGTGGGACGTCCTGAAACTATGTGGGATCCCCAAAGTTGCTGGACGTCATGGCCAAACTGTACACTGGTACTGTGAGTGTTGTGCAGAGTGGAGGCCGAACCTCTGCATTCTTCCTAGTTGATTCCAGAGTTTGTCAGGGTTTGTTCTTGCTTCTACTCTGTTCAGTGCTTGCATGGACTGAGTATTGGGCAGGTTTGTGCGGTGCAGTGGCTGTGGGCCATCTGCTGGTGAAGAAAGAGTCACTAATTTTGACTTTGTCCATGATGCTGTGATCTTCATGGAGTCAATGAAGGCTCTGATTGAGGGTGTTGAGAGACTGACCAAGGAGTCTGAGTGTCTGAACTTGCGAGTATCCTGTCAGGGTTGGTGGTCATCTGGCCCTGTCCCATGTGTTTTGTCCCTGTTTGGTCAGCAGGTGTTACTGGACATCTTGGTCCATTCTATGTCTTGTAAGCCCTAAGTCCCTAGTGTGTTTCCCAGTTCCCTGTGCTGCCTTGTAGCTCAATAGGTTAAGGGTATAGCTTAGACATTACCTCCTCGCCAATCAAGGGTTCAAGGCTGGTTTAAAGCCTGTTCCAACCTATGTTGAATTCAGTGGGTTTTATTTTTATGCTTAGCTTTTGGTATTGTTTACCTTTGTCTTTGCTTTGTGTTCCTGTTTATAGTCTGTCCTGCCTGTGCCTTGTTGAATTATGTTCTGCTTATGTTCCTTGTCTCTCCTTCTTTAGTTAGTCTTTAGTGTTTGTTAGTATTTTCTAGTTTCTTGTGCTTCTAAATTGTAACTTATTCCACCTGTTCCTTCTTGTCCTGTGCCTGTCCTGATTGGTTGATTTGGTTATGGTACACACCTTCCCATTGTTTGCCTTGTTGTCTATGTAACTGTTGTCTATGCAAGTGCCTGCCCTCATCCAGTTCTTCAGTTAGTCATTATGCTTAAGATGTGTACTTGTTACTGTGTGTTTGTGGCTTTGGTTGTTCCTGATATCAGTTTGCATGTTTATTTTGTGGTTCTTTTAGTTCTTATTTCTCCCACTTAATCCGTGACCCCTTGTGGCCCTTTTGTTTTGCAATTCATCTTTTTGTGTTCAGTTTGTGTTGATAAATCCCCTTTTCTTGGAGCCACTTCTTGGATATTCCTGTCCTGCGGGGTCGCCAACTGGGATTCCAAAGTGTTTTGTCGTGTAGTGGGTGTGGCAACGTGCTGTACCAGCGCATGCTCCCCAACCTGACATGACATGATCAGTTTGGTGTTGAACTGATGTTAACCTTCACAGCACATATACTGTATTAATATTAGGTACTGAAATGTTTGTCAATGGCTGGTTCGCACATGGTCCATTCGTATTCATATATATTAATTCCATTCATATTGTTCATATTCATCTTTCCCTTTTTTCATTTTCACTAGATATTTTTGTGCTTCTAGAAAGTGGTAGGAAGAACAAATTTGTCTAAAGGTCTTTAAAGCTTTGATTTAGCAGCCATGACAACTGTACTTACTGTACAAACTGAAATATCTTGGAAATTCCAGTACTGATAAGGACACCCCTACTCTTAAGCATCTCCATAATTCCAGTATGTATGGCATGCTGCTCTATACACAACACACCACATGGCAAAAAGATTAAGAATGGGAGTTAAGAAGGATAAACTTTGCATATCAACATGCTTCATACCCTAATTGCTTCACTAACACAAGCAAAACAATCTTACAAAGTTTCAAGCAATTGCACTGGCAAGTTTCCCATACAGCTACAGCATCACTCTGTGTGATTATTGGCAGTCTCTCTGTCTGTCGTAATGTTAGACAACCACCTCTTAAGTTCTTACAGCTATTTCTCAAGACCCTCCAATTTATTCTGTTATTGGTTCCGGCTTTCACAATGTGTCAATACTGAGGAGCACCACATTTACGCCATAGGGATACCTATGGACAGCTTAAACTGACTGTATTCATATACTCCATTTAATATAACTTTTAACATTTAAAAATGAATATATCAAGGTCTTACAAGATAAAAAAATGGTCCATCAGATAGAAAGAAACATCAGGAGAGACGGAAAAAGACCTTTAACACCAAATGGTATTTACAGTATTTAATTCAGTGCAATAGCTATGTTTTCTAAGATGACCTGATCAGGCTTTCTTTTTATTTCAGGTCCAGGATTTTAGATGAAATGGATTTTATAGTAATAAAGTACATAAATAATTCTTTTGGATTTTGTTGTTGTTGTTGGAACATGCATGACAGCAAGAAAAAAAAAAGTTCCTAATTTTACAGTTACTAATTGTATAGTTAAAATACCTAAAACACTGCAAATTTATATATGGTCCTAGGGAAATTATAGATAGAATAAACACCTACTCTTTCTTTTCAACAAAGTTCACAGCCTACTATGTTTACCATTTTGTAAAGGGTAAGTATCAGGTTTCCAGTGAAGAAGAATTTATAGGTCAGGGAACTGTAGAAGAATGTTTCAAGGTTCTGGGGGGGATAGATTTCTGCAATGGTCAAACCATGTAAAATAGAAAATAGAAAAAAAAAGTTTAGTTAATTTTAGTTTAAAATGCATTTCATGTTTTCTGCATGCTATAAATGCAGTTAATGTAAAGTACAGGCAGTTGTGGGGTATATGAGCGTTAAAGCTGATCAATCACAGACAGTATGTATACCTTCGAAGCTTTTACTACCTATTTGCCTATATTCACTAGACACTTGATGGAAAGCGACATGCAGTATTGCTCTCGCTAGACTGACATGTTTGCCGAAGCCGCACTTTTACGATACAATGAGTGACGCCCAGAGCTGTCCTCCAGCCTGAAACACAACACCTACCCTTCGTTTATGGGATGTTGATGAATAACTGCAGAATCAGGTTCCCACACCACACAAAAAAGGCTTTTATTTATCCAGCTGTGTGGCAAGCACGCGGCCTGGGTGAATGTTAAAACAGCAAAACAATATGCATATTCATATTTTTATGGCATCTGATTTCAGAAAGAAGATGGGTTGGTTGAGGCTGTGGTGAGAAGTCAAGTTTTCTTGTTATGCGATTTTTAATTTACTGCGAAGGTTCAGCAGCATTTGTCAACACAGGAAGTGGGGGAGTGCTGTGAAATTTAGAGTGAGCTAACATGTTTTTACACATTCTGTTTAGTCTTGCCCAAATCATCTTCTTAAGGATCAGGAGCAGCATAATGTACAGCAGCCAAGGGCATCACTTTGGGTTGAGCATTGGGGGGGGGTTGGGGTTTCCCCCCCATTTATGGGGGTCCGGGGGGTTGTATTGGTTGGTTTTGATTATTTGGGGGTTACAACCCCCACCCCCATCGTACACCCATGGCAGTAGCATATCATCATACATATACAAATTATTCCCTGATTCATTTTTCTCCACTCATTAGCTTCTCTCCTACATCTCCAAGAAAAGGCTTACCCAAAATACATAGTACAATTCCTAAAACAACAATAATAAAATAAATGGAAAAAAAGTGGTTGGAAATAAGATTTAGAGAAATCAGCAATCTGAGCTAATCTGGCCTTTTTTTCTTGGTACTGTAAATAAGTTCTCATCATTTTCCTGTAGTTTTTCAGTGGTGAGACAATACAGTTTAGATAAGGCAGTGCCAGACTCCTTAATGATGAAACTGCACTCCCAAGATAACTTTATACTGTATGTTTATGATAGTGAGCTTAATTTACAGTCAAGGACAGCTTTGAAGGGGGAGAATTGGGAGATATAGTATTAAAACTTTTTCGTTACATAGTTCACACAACCAAATAGCCAAACACGAATGTTACACTTTACATAGCTATATTTTACTGGCAAGCCTCTCAGCCAAACAGTGCTAAAAGTGGTACTTTCAATGACATTATAATAATTTATATTACGTGCTAAAATGAGTGTGTGTAAACATGCAGTTAAAAGAAGGACAGTTTAGAGTCACAGCTATCCAATATCCCATTTCGACATCTTTTCTGCACACATCTGTTTACTTTGGCTATATATTTTTATTTTTGCAACCCTTTTCCCAAACTCTGTGCTTTCATTGTGACGAGTATAGAAATTTAAGGTCGATCTTGTTTCCTCCTGTACTGTTAATCTCCTGATGCACGTGCCCTGCTACCAAATAAATCAGCAAGAAATAACAGGCAGAATGATAGCAAACGTAGAAACTTCACTAAGGGGTCTTAGCCTGTCGATGCTGTAGTTACAGTTGCTGATTGTGGTGGGTCTTCATTGATGTCAGTAGTGGGATATAGACTGTCATTGGTTAACCCTGATACAATATAGTGCCTTTGATATGAGGGTATGAAGAAATTCCATCCTAAGACTCACTAAGGGGTGTTGAACTGTGTTACTGTGTCTCTGCATTCATTGTGGGAGACTCACTGGGGTTGGACTGGAAGCAAGTCAATGTAATAAGACACAGAGTATAGAATCTGTAATAGATAGGTACTGCAACGTAACAGAAACCATTACATTTTATTTATTTAGCAAATGCTAAAAAGCAGATTTCTTTTTTTTTTTTTTTTTTTTGAGAAAGCAGGTCAGGTAGTCCCTGGAGCGAATGGGCATTAATGGCCTTGCTCAAGAGCTGAACAATGAACTCTCTCTGCTGTAGAATGGTGTGTGACTCAGTGAGTTAACACATTACGCTGCCGATCGAAAAGTGCCGACTTCAAAATCTGTGATTGGCAAAGTAATTTAACCAATGGGTGCTTGAGCGAGGCCTTTATCGCCAGTTACTCCAGTGACTGTCTGAGCCTACTTTCAAAAGAGCACTTTGATACAGCCTGTACTTCACAACTATAAATAGAATTTGCAAGACAGTACTGTAATGCTCCAGAAGACAAAACTTTAGGAGAATATATAATACAAGCTGCTAAAAACAGATGATGTGATATTTCTGAGAATTTATGTGGCATCACGTAACAGTGAGGTGCTGCCCCACATATGTTTTTATGTAAATAATGCTTCTGGAACTTTAAATAGGATAAAGAATAAAATATGTGAATCCAAAAATGTAAAAATATACACTTTAAAAGAACATACAACAAAACACAGTATAAAGTTAGGTCAGTGGGATAGAACACTGTTCCTGTGATTGGAAGGTCACCGGTTCAAAATCTAGTGGTGAAAAGTCTGATTCTACCTTTGTAAATCACATGCAAATGAGGTGGTTTTTCACCTGCTGGTCCCTTGAGCAAGGCCCTGAACCACCAATTGTTCTAGGGACTCTCCAATCATACTTTCTCAAAAACAAAAAAAAAACTTTGAATAAAAGGATCTGCTAAATAAATAGAATGTATTGCTTCTTCTCACATTGCAGTGTCTGTTTATTAGGTTGTACATATACTACCACATCGTGGCTGCGTTACTACATTGTTTGGATAGCATGACCACAGTGTTTGCAAGAATTTAGCCACACGAGACTCGCTTGTCCTTCAGGCCTGCTTGCTTCCTGGTCTGTAGACATTGTAGACTGGGTCATGCCCAGTAGGTATTACTGTGTTTGTGATCATTACGTCTGACTTGACGCATTCCCATGCATGTCTGTCCAAAGGGTACTGAGTATAAATTTGTCATGCTTGTAGTTAGCTGTAAAGAGATGGATAGCTAGACAGCTGCCTGAAGTTTATTGCAATATTGCTAATTTTTTATGACTTATTTACAGTTAAGCCTTTTGTAACAATAACAAAAAAAAACAACAAACCAAAATTCCACAATAACAATGTTCACAAGAACCTGCATAAACACCAGATGCGTTTCACCCTATCAATTCAATTTATTTTTATATAGCACCTTTCACAACAGAGTTGTCCCAAAGCGCTTGGTTGTGTTGTGATACGTGAAACAGAAGTAGAGGGAGATACAGAACTGGGAAAAATAGGAAGGAAAGAAATTGAATAAAGAAAGCCAGAAGACAACAGAAGACTATTGGTATATAAATTCAGGAAACAGACTTTAATATGGAGTCGAGCTCCAGCTTTGGGTGCAAGGATCACCCAGTCAGGACACATGTTCCTTCCAAGTAACTGGTCTGGGTGTCCCCAGAGAGAGAGAGGGCCTGCTGTCAAACCTGCATGCTCTGTCCTCCTTCCAGGCTGGTGGATGATCAGGAAACAATCAACACACCCTAGAGAGGGTTGGTTAAGTTCACAAAGAAAGTATGGACCTTTCTGAGGGTATCTGGCTTAGAGACCCCAAACTACTGTACGGGCATCTCACAGAAGCACCAATGCAGATCCTGTTTTAATCCCTTATGAAAGTCCAGCCTCCCGTGAGCACTGTTTATGGAATTTAAGTATTAATTCTGGTTCTTTCCCCCAACACGAGTCTTTTCATTGGTGTGAGGGCAGTGCTTTGGTCTGAAGCGTGGATTACATTCGGGTCGCCTTCAGAAGGGCAGCCTTTGCATCCCTCCACCCGCGTGGCGCCCCCATGCCCTTCGGCGCTGCACCCACCCTGCTCGCTGCCCGCTTTGTTCTCTCCCGGTTGCCTTTGTCTGGCCCTCCGCTGACTGCGAATCGTCCCGCGGCTGGCAAACTTTACAGCGGGTGGGGAGGGGGCCTCCTTTCAAAGCCTCCTTTTGTATTTTCCTTTCTTCCTTCTCCTCCACGCCTACCCCACACTCCCTCCTCTTTTTTTCTCTCCTCCCCTTTTTTTCTTACTGGTTTGCTCTGGGACACAAATCCAAAAAAAATGTAAAATGAGTGTACATCAGTTTTCTCTTTATTTTCTGCACGAAATACGCAAAGGCTGGGGTACGGCTGCATTTGGGAGACAGTTATCCCTCAAATTGCCAGGGGGTGTTGGCTTTAAACACGGTGACTAGCACTGTCAACATTTACTGACCTGCTGGCTGAAGTGCACTGAAGGAATTGAGGATATCTGTTTTGGGCTGCATCTTTCCCCTCCTCTACAAGATCATTATCCCCCCCACCCTAGTTTTCATTACTCCATGATAAAGCTCAAGATTTAGATTTATTTTGTGACCTTGTACACAGGGAATGTACTAAACAGAGTTTTACCAAACTTGGAGAGAGTGCTGTTTATTTGTCGCTCACGGCTCCCCAAAATGCCTAGGCCTGTTCGCTGGTTCCAGAACATAGATGCCCTTGTCTTCGCAGGTATCGCTTTCAAAACACTCCTCAGCTTTGCTTACAGTAAACTCAGTAAGTCAACCCTTAGTTCTTGGTCTGTTTTTTCCTCAGCCAGTAATCAAAACTTGTTCGATCATTTTTCTGGCATTTTGAAGCGGTTTTCCAACACAATTGCATTGTCAAGTTGAGTGCAGCCAGTGGTGATTCTGGCATTACATGAATCTATAATGCAGCCTAACCTTGTTATAATTATTATTTTTTGTTATTATAGTATTGTCTGATAAACCGCCAGCATGACAGCTTGTCTCCCAGGACCATATGTGTACTTGCTTGGGTTTTCTTTTCTCAGATCCTGCCCTGCCCCCCACATCCAAAAGTCTGTTCAGGTCATACAATGTCCTTTCCAGAATGGAGTCAAGGTCACCCCAACCCTGACTTCAATTCTATGTATTATAAATAATTACCAAGCGGATTCTCCGATATTCAGTTTGAACCGATCACACAAGATTAGTGAACGTGAACATACTGCAGATCTTCATGATCAGGTGAAATATACTCTGTGACAGTGAATCGGAGTTTTAAGAACATGCCTGATGTATCCAATGGACAGCAGGACACATTCAGTCACTTAAATAATCTAATAACCATAAAAATTTATATAATAAGGTACAAAGCTGACCATGTTACTGACTCCATTGAGAACCATTAATGGTATAAAGAGCTGTGATAATCCATCAGTATGCTAATTACCCGGGAGCGAGTGCACAGGTAAAGAGGTCACTGACACAGCATGGAAGGGTTCAGGGAATAAAAAAAGGAGAAAGAGAGAGAGGGAGAAAAAAACAAACACTCCTTTAATTTGTTTGCCAGCGGGTTCAGCCAAAACCTTAGTAATTCCATTAACTTGAGTCTTGGCTTGTCTCTGCCTCAAAATACACAGTAAGGGGTTGAATCTGAAGCACAGGCAGAAGCACATGGGCTCCTGAGTGGGGGGGCTGGGGGGGATGACTATGAAGTGAAGTTTAATGACCCCCCCCCCCCCCCCAGCACTACCAAAATCCCATAGACCTAGCCCCCTGCCTCTTCAGAACACTGAGGACAATCTGCCCTTGCCGAAAGCCACAGGTCCGGCGGTCTGTGACATTGGGGGGGGGGGGTTCAGCCTGTTTAATTCTGGAGGGGGAGTTAAGATAAAACCACAGTCTGGGTCACAGCAGGTTTATGGTCCGAAAACTTCATGGCTTTGTTGAGTTTGACCTAAATTCACTTAGAGAGGCACATGGTGCTGTAGAAGTTCCCAGGACTGACACTGTTGGATCAGATGCAAAGATTGTTTTGCTGTAAGCAGGATCAATAAAAATAAACAATATAAACTGATTAAGCTCCTAAGCAGATACACTATTGCAGAAAAACTTTTAGAATGTACATATAAAGAGTTAACATAGATTGGCTTTCCTGGGAATTTTGCTTTTAGGGGGCATAGTGGTACGTCCATAGCTCAGAAATGGACAGATATTCTTTGTAAAGCAGAATAGCCAAATTAACCATTGAAATCGGCATTTGTGTTCACCCAGTCATCGATGGGGACCAGCCTTTTTAGAAATGGATGGTTTAACTCCTAGCTAAACCTCACCTTATCCATAAGTAACCAAACAAAATACAAGATTTTTGGCATTTGTGGTTGCATTCACAGATTTTTTATAAAATAAATTGAGTTTCCCCTTGTGGAGACTGTACAAATATCCCCACAAGGTCAAAATAACAGGTTGTTATTAACATTGTGGAGGACATTTTGCCCCACAATGTAATATATACATATACAACTCCAACCTCAGCATGTTTTTGGTCTATGGGGGGAAACTGGCGAACCTGGAGCAAACCCCATAATGACACGGGGAAATGATACAAACTCCACACACGGAGCCTTGGAGACTCAAACCTTGGTCAACAGTGCTAACCACTGTGCCACCGCAAAAAGCATCATATTCATCATTGTATTTTTTTTCAAGTGTATGTGAGTTTGCACCTGAATTTAAACCCCAAAACATCAAAATACACACCGAGATCTTTCTCGTAATCAGCTACATTTATTTCAGTGTTAGCTGTTCAGTTAGCTGTAACAAAACGATAGCTTATAAGACTATTTTAGACTATTATCCTATTAAGTGGTTTACTGTAGAAAATTACAAAAAGAATCCGCAGTTCCGTGATTAAACTCTTTCCAACGCGATATGATTGCGACTTCTTGAGCAAAAAGCACGCTCACTGGATATATGTGCTTGATGCTGATAGCACATGGCAAACCATAAATGTATTATAATTTATACCTATCATTATGTCGAAATAACGACTTATTATGTCGAAATAACGACTTACTATCTCGTTGTAATGACTTATTATGTCAACATAACGAGATAATATCTCGTTATAACGACTTATTGTCTCTGAAAAAAAAAATCATCAAATGCGGTTCAGGGCTTCCATAGTAATCCATGCAGGGAGCAGAAATATAAAGTACAGATATTGTATGAGTTCCACCAATATAAAGGTAGCTGATTACAAGAAAGATCTCGGTGTGTATGTTGATGCTTTCATGTCCCACTCTCACCAGTGTGGGGAAGCAATAAAAAAGGCGAATAGAATGTTGGGTTATATCTCTAGGTGTGTGGAGTTTAAGTCAAGGGAGGTGATGTTACATTTATATAATTCCTT